>JAJLRX010000258.1:0-64195 GCA_030567275.1 Hanseniaspora lachancei | reverse complement strand
ACCTGGAAGCAATACCTTCAACAAACACAACAGAAACAGAAATGATAAAAACTTGTTAAACTCAGATGATGAGGATGAGGAAAACTTGGATGATGTCAAGATAGGAACAGATAATCTGTTATTTTTGAGTGAGTACAACATTGCTAGCAACTTGCCGGATGTCCCCACTAGAAGTGTGGACAATGCCACAATGGATAAAATAGAGAATTTTATAGTGAAGCAAAACTTGAAGAGTATGGAAGTTGGGGACAATGCTGCAAAGAAACCACTCTCTGAATACACAAAGCATTACAACACAGGAATGTCTCAAAGATTGAACACAAATATCAAGTTGATCCAGGAGATCAGACACATTTGTCATAAAATATCACTGATAAGAGATCTTCAAAACAGACAAGCAGCATTGATAGCCCAGGCAAACAACCCTTTTGCGAAGAACATGTTGAATGTCAAAAACAAAGTGTTCAAGCCATCTATATTCAGAAAGATGGAAATTGACGGAAATGTTGATCTTGACTTCATGTCGCAGCTACCAACAAGGGAAAGTCACATGAACCAGGACATCACAGAATCATTTATGTTCAAGATAACGTCCAAGCTGTGCATGGATGCAGGGTTTGAATCAACGGAGCGTGTGGCTGTTTCCACCATCAATGAAATTGCATGCTTACACATGAACAATTTGATCAAAACAATCAAGGTGCACATGGAGACAAACTCTGAAAACAAAATTGCTGATTTTAATGAGTTGAATGAGGTTTCATTGTTACAGAATGGTGTGGACCGACCTGAGTTGTTGTACAGCTACTACGAAAAAAACTATGTAAAGAAACAGAAGAAGCTGAAGGAAATTAAATTCAAATTGAATAACTTCTTGAAGATGTTGTTGAGACCTTCTTTAAAGGATTTAAGTGAGAGAAACTTTGATGATGAAAGCAGTTCTTATTTGACCGGAGACTTTTCAAATGAGTTGACTGGAGATGATTTTTTTGGATTCAAGGAGCTGGGGCTGGACAAGGAATTCAATATTATGAACAAGTCCATTCCCCTGCATTTATTAGCTGTACAAATGGGTGATTTGACAGCTACTAACATAAGCAAGAGTATCAAACTTGAGGAAAAGGAGATGGACATGACTTACAAGGACCACTGTTATGGAGAGCTTAAAGATGAAAACAAGCGTAAAATAGTGGGATTGATGAAAAACTGCTTAAGTGACCAATGGGCCATGAACATAAAGACCTTAAACATCAAGAATGATGCCTTTGAAAAATTGAGTATTGAAGAACAAAACAGCCACGTCATAAAGATTGATGATGATCTTCCATTAAAGCTGAAGGTAGTTAGACTTGCTACAAACGGTAGAATCTCCATCATGAAGAAAAGACACGTTAATGACACTATATTTTTGCCTGAAAAAGAAGAACCTGCTGTTTCAGTAGAACCTGAGAAGGTACCTCTTCAAGAAGAAAAACGAAACGATTTCTTAATTCTTCCAACAGTATCAAAGGATGAGAAAAAAGTTTAAGTGAGAAGCTAATTTGGACATATTAGTTAGATTTTATTCATGTCAAAAAAAAAATAATCTTATCCGTTTATATATATCATCAAATGGTTATGCTCACTGAGTTTTTATTAATGATTTGATTCAAGGAAATTGGTGGTAATGTTTAGGTCCTTAAGCCTGGTGTTGCTGATAACGTTGCCTGAACTATTCATTTGTAAAGTTGCTATGTACTGGCCCATGATATCAAAGACTTCAATGACAAAAGCACCAGTGCCGTTTTTTGAGGCTAACTCATCAGGTGAATACATATATTTCAAATCTATTGTGAATCCTTTCAACTTATCCTCTCCTTCACCAAAGACAAATACATCAAATATCGAAAATTCCATGTCTTCCCATGTATCATGAATCTTAGTATATATCAAGTAATCGTTGACTTGTTCTGAAAGATGCTTCATCAATATGAACTCTCTACCGATATGAAGAGGTTGACAGTCGAGGTTATAAATGTTGCTTGCAATTTCATTTCCCAATTTGCTTTCACAAAAGACCTTATAATCATGCAGTTTGTCTTGCTGCTTTGTAACGAATTTTTTGTTGTCATTACTGAATAGTTCCAAATCACATAAAGAAGGGACGCCTATCAATATTTGATAATTACAAGTGTATTGTTCATTAACCCACATGATTCTTGCAGCAAGATCTTTATGGTCAGGTTGAAAATTAAATGTTTCCTTGAAGAATTGTTTATCACATACAAATTGAAGTTCAGTTTGTCTAGGCAAACCCGTTACTTGACACATAGTACCATTGCCATATGTCAAACTTAGATAATAACCGTCCTGGTGATACTTCAACTTTGCTGTTTTGTCATGAACTATGGAGCGATACATATTCGAGGATGTACCTAGATTGTATGTTGGCATTGATGAGGAACTTTGCTGAATAGACGCTTTCAAATCAAGATAGTAGTTCCAAAAAATTTGACCATTGTACTTGAACCGTCTAAGAAAGACCGAGTTGTCATCGTCTCTGTTGCTTTGTTCCGTGGGTTTGCGCACAAAGACTGAATTTGAGTCAACGACATGCATTAGTATACTATCTGAAATGGTCATGTCAATGTACTGATGATTTGTTAGATTATCCACTATTTCAAGGGCATTTGTCAGTGTATCATTAAGAAATTGTTGGTCAACATTCACCCTTTCATTAATGTGTTCGTATATAGAACAATTCTGGTAATCATCGGTTATGCCGTGTTTTGTATATACTAAATGATAATTATTCATTTCTATATCATCCAAAGAGCTCACAATAGAAAAGTGATTGTTTTTGAATGGATCTAGTAAATCCAGAATGGGAATTTGATCATCTACTTGTTTAATAGTTGCAAGGATTGTATTGAGAAAAGTACACAGGATATTGATATAAATTAATTTCACCATGTTCTATTAAAATAAATTATATTTATATTTTGTTAGTGGTTAAGTTGAAATGGTTTTAATGTAGATCTTTCTTGAGGTAGGACTTAAACTAATTTATTAGTTGGTGTTAGGCCAACATTGAATTACAGCTATTTGTTCCTTACACGTGTTATTTTTAACTCTCGGACATACAAGAGTTTCAAGCACGGGAGAATAGTGTATTTACACGGGTTTCTCCAATAGGAAACTCAGTTCAGAAGACCAAAAATCAGCTTCTGGCTTTGTTTTCCTTTTCAGGTGAGTTGACAAATAGACATTAAAGCCCCTTTTTAGTCTAGGCCTTAAAAGGCAGCCTATATAATTGATTACTGAAGTTATCAATATACTTGTCTGTAAATAGCATTATTAATAATCGACGCTTAGTTGATATATTAAAAAAATATTGGTCACTATACCGATGGGATATGAATGTAGATTGTATTTCTCGAACAAATTAACGGAGAAAAAGATGTAGGGCGGCACAAAACAAATTTGAGAAGTTTTTAAATAGAAAACCTTATAAGCACTAAACATTCTTATTTACTGTTTTTGTTTACACTATCAAGACGGAATGTAATAACAAGCATCCTTGAATATTCTTGTTTACAACCTAAGTTTTATTCTTGTATGTTACGTTAAAGCTATCAAGAGATTATGTAAGAGACTAGAACATTTTCACTTTTGCTGCAGTTACAAGACTATTCAGAAAAACAAGAAAAAAAATAGTAATAATAAGAGAAACCTGAATTTGACTCCTTTACCGTTGAATATTATCATAAAATTTCTGAATGTGCATTTTTTAACGTCGTTTCCATTAATGCACACTATTTTCAACTGCTCATATGATAGAAAGATGATAAAATAGTATTGTATATGCACCTATGTACTCTAATGAAGCAAGTTTGGCAGAAGAGCTTGATCAAGCATAAAGAACTTTAAGAAAAAAGAAAAGTAAGAAAAAAAAAAATAAATATATAGAATTGAAGGATTACTTTTGGTGTGTTTTTTTATGTCTCACCATGTTTTGCTTTGCATTGAAGCATTTTCCACATATATCACATTTGTATGGCTTCAGACCCAGATGTATGTTCATGTGTGTCTGTAGTGCATCTTGCCGATGGAATCTCTTGTCGCATTGCGTGCAAGGGAACTTCAGGGGCCGTGTTGTCTTTTTCAGTGATGTTTTTGTTACCTTCTTAGTATCTGTTGAAGTTCCGCTGATTTTTTGCTTCAATTGTTTTAAGGAAGGTAATTTGGGCTTGGACTCTGTACTTGTAGATGAACTCAGGGGTGTTTTTAGTTCAGGCAACTTGAAATTCAGTTTTGGCAAATCCTGCTTGTTGTAGAATGAAGGTGATGAATAGCTTCTTTGTAAACCATTCAGTTGCGGATGTTGATTGTTATTTACTGTTGTATTATCTGCCTGTAAAATATTAATATTGTTTACATTATTCTGTAGGGGTTTTCCAACCATCATATCCCTTCCTGTATTAGTCATTGGTTTGTTGTAAAGTTGATCATACACTTGATAAAGGTTCCCACCAGGTCCCACGTAAAACAAATTCTGGTTAGTTCTATAGGGAGCATAGTGATTATTATCATTATAAAATGGAAAAGATTGATTGATGTTGAAGTTAGGTTGGGGTACCATTGGGTAATAGTTGCCTGCTAAGTTGGTGTATAAGGATGGTGTGTTTCTACCGAAGGGCACATTTTGGTTATATAATTCAGGTGTGCTTGGAAAAGACTGTGTATAAACTGAATTAAATGGATATATTTGGGGGACATTCATGTACTGATTGGGACTGGTATGGAGAGTTGATGAATTTAAAGTTACAGTTCGGTGTCCATTGTTTTCCATGTGCCGTTCTTGGTTGATTGGTTGCATTTGCATGTTCAAGTTCTGTGATGAAAGTTTTCCTTTGTTTTTAGAGTCTTGATGACCTTGAGTTTTCATGGTTTATTTAATGCTGCCTTTTTGAGAATTCCTTTGCCTAGCCTATTTATTTGTTTGCTAAAACAAAAAAAAAAAATAGGAAAAATTGAATATCGTGCAACTCCTTTTTAAGGAAGAAAAAATAGTACTAAAGACTAAAATAGAAATCTAAAGCGTCCAAATGAAGCTTCAAATGACGAATTTATGGGTATTTCAGTCAAACAATGAAAAGAAATGGGTTTAAGTGAAGTTAACAGCTGTTGTAAGCTGAATTAAGTTGACTTAAAGAAATAATAAAGAATAGTATAGTTTCTCTTCAGTTTTTTTCCAATTCACTCTTTTTCTTACTGAGGGCGGACTTGTAACGTCTTTCTTTTTCCACACTTGGATTAATCTTTATAATGATTCCTAATGTTCTAATGAAAGAAATTGTTGCTGTATGACTAAGGAGGAATTCAACTTGGGTCTTTAACAAAATAAAATAAACAGCTGGAATCAAATACGTGTCTAAAAAAAGAGAAATTAGTAATATTTTATGATGGGTATATTTTGTATTTACTATTCATTTCAAATTAATGACAACTCTCTTGACAAATATTATAGGTAATTCAAGGTGATAAACTAAGCAAGACAATACTCTGACAAAATTTTCAAAGAAAAGACTAAAACTTAAAGAAAAAAGAAGAAAAAAAAAAGGACTAATCCCAACAATCTCATTATTGAAGCTATAAATATTATGTATTAAAAAAAAACCGTTGATAAAAATTTTTATTTTCTTTTTTTTTTTTCAAAAAAATTTTCTATTTGAGTTTTTTTAAAATAAAGGAGAATGAATGGTTATTGTTCTAATTCTGTGAGTTGAGGACTAAATCTATATTTAAATGAAAGATATAAGTCATAAATAAAATAACTCTTCTAAAAAAACCAAAATAGAGTTTTCAACTATAAAAGATATATTTGCAACAACCCCTTGTAATATTATACAAATTGACCATGAGGTTGAAATAGTATCTGTAATTGGAATGGGATTGAAGAATTGTTTAGTTTATTTATCTTTTTGAATTGGATTTTTTTCAAAAAAAAAAATAGGTGCAGATCTGCAGCTCTTTTTCTCGTTTTGTACTTTTTTTTTGGAAAAAAAATGACTCCTTGTTTGAATGTTCTGTTAAATTTAAGTCATCATCGTAAAGACTGTATTGTATTTCTTTTGGTACATACTTTCATGAATAAAAGTACACACAGTTATTATAGTAACAAATTGTTGGTATCATATAATAAAACAAAAGGTCGTAGACCTGCGATTCACATATGAAGAATATGATGTAAAAATACTTTCTTTTTAAAATCCGAAGTGATGATTTTACTTCTACAATTTTTATCTTTGTCTAGAAAAAAAATGCAGGAAAGATAATACATTAACACACTGACCCATTCATATCATTATACAATTACTTCAAAAGGAAATTAAAAAGAAATAAATTACCAATATTTGTACTGGACAGTAAATTTACTCTTCATTACTCATTTACGAGCTGATTAGTTGAATTTTAGTGATTACTCAACGATTATTATGAGTTGAACCTTAAGCCTGCTTTTTTTTTTTCCCACTTATAAAAGCTAACAATACATTTTCATTGTCGATTGATATACATTCTTGGGCTTGGGTGGCTGAGATTCATATGTAAACAAGAATTAATTCTAGACTTTCTTTGTAAATAAATTATCTCGAATGGTGGAAATTTCTGTAAGTTGTGAACAATAGCTCTATGAAGAAAAGCCTCAAAAGCTTGGTAAAGTATAGGAGTGAAAAAAAAAACTAAACGTGAAACCATTGTGTTTATATGGACATTTTTGTCAAATCTATTGTTCTCAAAACTCAAACAAGATTTCATGCAACAGTCTTGGTTAATTTTGATGTGAAACAACAAGAACTTATTGTTTTGCCAAGATATTCTCAAACCATTTATCAGTAGAAATGAAAAAAAATAAATACATTGATGTCATTATCTTCTTTTGACTAGAGTGGGCTATCCTTCTAGCTGGACATGTTTCAACATAGAACAATAAATGAGATCCCCAAAACAAGAAACATTCTACAATTATTTTAAAGTTTTGTTGTTATAAAATCAAGACTTCTAGAATTCTTTCTTTTTCTGTCATTTGTGGTCATTCTTGATCGTTAGTTTATTTGTCAATATATCATTATATGCAGAATGTATGAGGTTATTTTTAGTACCAAAAACAAAAAAATCGGCTATATTTTTTTTTAGCCAAGTCGGTTAATTACTGTTTCATGTTGGAAATCTTGAGCTTAGTTATTAATTCGAATGTTCCCAATAAAGTGTCCTTTTTTTTTCTTTGTTGTTGATGGAGATATGCTCTTAAATGCGAGAACAAACAAAAGAGCATAAAATTGTCGCTATTCGTTGTTATGAAAGTTTTCACCAAAAAAAAAAACAGTTTTAGGATGCTTGGAAAGTGTTGGCTACCGTTTGGATCCTCAGTTTTTACGATATTCCCGCTTAAGAATGTGTTTTTTATTATTATTTTTTATTCTAAAGTATAGCGTCATGTAGCCTATACCAAAGCATGTTTGAGGTTCTGAAAATGGAAACAAAGATTTACTAATATAGTGTTAAAGAAACAACGGAGTTAAGAAAGCAATTGGTTAACATAGATGTTTTTCTTAAGATAAAGCCTTTATAGGCTTTTGTAGATCTATAGTGGTCATATAAAAAAAAACAGTTATGAATTATACCTAATTCTACGTTTTGATGTAAAAGTTTTATACCAAATATAGTGGCATACCTCTAGTCAATTTGTTCTTATTTTCTTTAAAGCGTTAGATATATTTTTTATACTGTTTTTACGACGTTCTTGCCACAGTATTGGTAAATTTCTTCTCTCTTTTTTAGTGAGCCTTTCTTTGTTACTTCAATTTGTAACAAAATAACCCCTTTAATTGTGCACTTATTAGTCTACTTGAAAAGAGCTGTTATCGTCAATTCTGCCTTAAGCTCAAATCCCACTATCTCCTTACAATCCGCCGGACTATCAATATTTTTAACGTAAAGATTAAATGCCTCTTCAAAAATGGGTTGTCAAATTCATCTGGTTTTTCTACTCAAGCGCAACTAAATAAGTTGGTCTTTTCAAGTCCCGAAGTCAGCTATAGCCAAAAAAAAAAAAATGAAATCGGATATATACATTTGCTCTGAAGCACCCTATCACATGACTTTCTTTACTCTTTTGATTTGGCTTCAGATAATAGACCTCGTTTTTTTTAGTTTTTTTGTGGAGGTCACCCTAGAGATAATTTGTATTTTTTTTCAAATTCCCCTTTGAAATTTGAGAACTTGATCAAATCCCTCTACTATTCCCCACATAATTTTTGCTTCTCCTTTTAGCAATACAGTATAACTGAAATAAAACAGTAGGGATTTATACAGGGAATTAGACGAAAGCAAAAGTTTAAAATAAACAAATGGAGACAAAAATGTATATCGTCCCATTTGTTTTTCTGTGGGGATTGTTAATAAATACTATTTGTAGCCTTTTTCCAAAGGGTAGTCAATAATGCAAGTTGTGTGTGTAAAATAATTACCGTATTATAGGAAGAGACTTTGTTAGTGATCATTTTATTTTTATGATGCCATGATACCACGGCATTTATTTATCAAATAATCCTAAAAAGATAAGTAAGTCGTTAGATGTTAATCCTTTTTGTTTTTCTTATCCTCAAAGTTTTTTTCTCTATTCGTTTTTTTTCTGCCGATTTTTCCACGTCCATAATGCTATATGTGTTAATGTATTAGTGATAGCACCCCTATTCAAGCTACTCCACACACTCTTAGTGAATAATAGCGGCGTTTTGTGTTTTAATTTTGACGTCAAATTTTCAAATAAATAAAAAATATTTAAAAAAATTCACCAATTTTTTAATAAATGTCCCCTAAAATAATTGTTTTTTTTTGAAAAACCACTAAAATTTTTTGTAGTCATCGCCTAAATATGTCTTTTGAAAAGCCATTTGTATCAATTTAACTTGAACTACTCCTCTTTCTCATCGTAAATCACAAAGGTATTTTTCAAAAAATGATCAACTCCTGATTAATTTAGCACTACGTCACTGTCATTCACAAGTTCGCTGCGTTTCCTTCTCTCACTTTAGCTTATAATTTGAAAAACACTTTTGTATTGTATAGATTTCAAACTGGTGATACAATCCTTAATTTTATTAATATTCTATTAATATTCTTGGAAACTTTTCTAATGAAAAAGTTACACTCTTGTATCTTCTTAGACAAACTTTACAGGAGCTTTCTAAAACATATATAAGGACAACTTTAATAAGCTTTAAATTGTTAAACTAAAAATATTGTAAAAAAAAAAATAATAATTGATAAAGTAACCAGAGAACCAAAAGTGCAATAAATATAAGGTAAAAGAACCATTCAAGATTAAATATTCTTTCATTTCTATATTCTAATTTCTATTTCACTTTAATTCAAATAACAAATTTAATTACTGCTTAGTTTAACTAGTCTTACTAATAACAAAATACTAACTAAATTTGTTTAACTAACCATGCCTACTACTTTAGAAAATCAAACTGTTGATTCAAGTGTCAGAGTTTCTAAGGAAGAAACTTACTCTCAAAGCAACGATGAAAACCATCATTCAGGCTTATCCAAAACCAACTCATCTGAAAAGGATCCTGAAGCAGAAGCTGCTGACTTATTGAAGAAGCCAATATCAGAAAGAATTGGTATCATTTTGATTTGTTTCTGTTTAGCCTTTGGTGGATTCGTCTTTGGATTTGACACCGGTACCATTGGTGGTTTCATCAACATGACCGATTTTAAGAGAAGATTTGGTCAAAGAAGACACGTTGCTGGTTCAAACCAGGTTGAACACTACTTCACTGATGTCAGAACTGGGTTGATTGTTTCCTTGTTCAATGTTGGTTGTGCGTTTGGATGTTTGGTCTTGGCCAAGGCCATGGATTTGTATGGTAGAAAACTTGCCATTGCTGGTGCTGCTGTTATCTACATTGTTGGTATTTTAATTCAAATCTGCTCATTCAAGAAGTTCTACCAAGTATTCATTGGTAGATTAATCACTGGTTCTGCCGTTGGTTTGTTGTCTGTTGTTTGTGTTGCCTTCATTGGTGAATTGTCTCCACCTGATATCAGATCATTGACCGTTGCATTGTATCAATTAATGGTTACCTTTGGTATTTTCTTGGGTTACTTGATCAACTTTGGTACCAACAAGAACTATACAAACTCCGCTCAATGGAGAATCCCATTGGGATTATGTTTCCTATGGGCTCTTATGTTGATTGGTGCTTTGTTCTTTGTTCCTGAATCTTCTAGATACTATGTTGAAAAAAACAGAATTGAAGAAGCTAGAGAATCATTGGCTATTTGTAACAAGTTGTCCAAAGATGACCCTGCAGTTCAAAAAGAATTGGACGTCATAATTGCCTCTGTTGAAAATGAAAAGCTAGCTGGTAACGCATCCTTCAGAGAACTATTCCAAACCAAAAACAAGGTTTTCCAAAGATTGGTCATGGGTGTTGTTATCATGTCTTTACAACAATTGTCTGGTGACAACTACTTCTTCTACTACGGTACCACTGTCTTCCAAGCAGTTTTGAAGAACTTCAATGGTTTCCAATGTTCCATTATCATTGGTATGGTCAACTTTGTTTCAACCTTACCAGCCTTGTACATTGTTTCCAGATTTGGTAGAAGAAACTGTTTGTTGATGGGTTCATTGGGTATGATTGCCTGTTTGGTTATTTACTCATCAGTTGGTGTTAAGAGATTATGGCCAGATGGCTACTCTGACAACAATCCAACAACCTCCAAGGGTGCTGGTAACTGTATGATTGTCTTTACCTGTTTCTACATTTTCTGTTTTGCCACCACTTGGGCTTCATTGGCTTACACATTGTGTTCCGAAAGTTACCCATTGAGAGTCAAGGCCAAATGTATGGGAATTGCTACCGCTGCCAACTGGATTTGGGGTTTCTTGATTTCCTTCTTCACTCCATTTATCACCTCTGCCATTAGATTTGCTTATGGTTATGTTTTCATGGGCTGTTTGATCTTCTCCTTTTTCTTTGTCTTCTTTTATGTTCCTGAGACTAAAGACTTGAGTTTAGAAGAGGTCAATGAATTGTGGATGGAAGGTGTCCTACCATGGAAGAGTACTTCATACGTTCCAAAGGATAAAAGAAAAGCTGACTACGATGCAACCTTAGCCACTACTGACGATAGAAAGGGTTTCAAGAGATTTTTTTAAGTTAAGTTAGAAAAGCGCATCCATACATGGATCAATGATCATTTCCAACTAAAAAATATCCAAAAATAATAATATAATATGACTTAATGATGAAGTATACTCATTTTTTATATATATGTTGACATTGCTGTTCTATACCGCATCAATCTTAGAATATATATTTATGATACTAATTCTTCAAAGTAATGAAATAATTTAGAGAAGTAGGCTTTCTATCTAAAGCTTTTATAGTGTTTGCCTCTATCACGTTTTAGTTGTGAAGGCAAATGGGAGTAGAACGCGGCTATTAATTTTGAGGGATTTCCCAAAAAAAAGAAAGAAAACCAAAAAAAGGTAATTTTTGTTTTCTTTCAAAAAAATACGCAGATACCATAGCACGTCAAAGATAAGAAACTCGCTAGTAAAAATTTCCTCTTTGGGAAATGTGATTGATCTCATAGGTGGAATTCTCTAGAAAATCAATAAAAAAAAAAGATCAATTTTAATCATTGAAACAGAGATTATGTAATCAAAAATAACGTAAAAAAATTCAGAACATCAACTGGGTTTACACATTATTTAAGCAGATCTTCATATACTTTGTAAACTTTTATGAAATTTTAGATAATTGAATTTAGAGCATTTGTACAATTTTCTAAAAGATACTTCAAATAAGCAAACCAGCTTATTAACACTCAAATATTCAAAAAACCTATTCTATAATCATGTCACAAGTCATTGCACATCATTCAGCCGCATTTTCTAACAACCCTGGTCATATCGAAATCAGTTCCATTGATGGATACAACGCATTCATAAAAAAACAAGAGAGTCTAGGGAACAACATACTAACCAGAGTAGCCAACGACAAGACTCACATTGAGGTTATCGATGAGACGGGAGCCACCATTGCAATTGTTATGGACGACGCCATGAAATATCTTTTAAGTTGTGTTTAACCAAACAAGAAACGCTTTTTATCTGCTTGAAAATTAGAAGGAGTTTTACACGGAAAAGCCTTTTTGATGGTGGGTGCATTTCCATTTATTGCGGCCGTATATATACGATATAAACCTTACGGATAAGTGCTTATTTTAATACAATTGTTTTCAGACATTATCACTTATTGTTTTCTTTACCGATTAATATGTTAGTTCAGTATATATCTACTCTATAGCATTCTTTGACGAAGCATCTGTGTTTGTATGTAATGTCAAAGGAGTTGTTAGCAAGTGACCCATTTTTTCTATCTTGGTTCTTAAATATGACTCAATTTCTTTACTCTTAATACCGTGATGCTTTCCATGCTCGTCTTGATCGCCAGTTTCTAAACTACTTGATGAGTCTTTCCAGGAAATTGGAACCATAGGAATTCTGGACACACACTTTAGTTTGTTTTCAATTTCAATGGCCTTGACTTTATCTGGGTTGTTGGTCAACAGGTCGACTTCAGACAATTGCAAGTCCAGCAGGATTGAGCTGGCAATGGAGAAGTCCCTTGCATCTGCAGGATGGTTAAGAAGGAGATTGGCTTCAACCGTGTCCTTTCCCAAATCCTGAAGGTTGTAAGCCTTTAGCTTTTCACTAAGACCAATGCCTCTTCCCTCCTGTCTTAGGTAGACTATAACACCGTGTCTTTCGTTGTTTGGGCTGCTTGGTCCATGCTTAAGAATATAATCACCAGCCAAGTCAAATTGCTCGCCACAATCACATCTGGCTGACCAAGCGGTTTCTCCGGTGAAGCATTCTGAATGGATTCTTACTGGTAGCTTTTTGTTATATGTGTTTGCTGTGAAGTCAGGTATCAAATCCCCCGTTTCCTCATCAAATTGTAGTTTTTCACCATTGTACTCATCAGCAATTAGTCTATTAGGCTCAAGTCTTCCTATGTATGCCCCTCTTATAAGTCTTTCGTATTGAGTTTCATTTTTATGTTTTCTTTTAAATAAACTTTTGGATCTTATGTCCTCTCCAAAGACGATGGCCAAGTGTTCTTTGTTGTCCCTGTTGTTTTTGTACAGGTGTAGAAATATTTCAGGGTATGAATGTTGTTTCTGGTCAATCGTTGTTGGTATTCTTGCTCTAGCAATACACTCTACTATTGGTAATTCTTTGTTCATGACGATTGACTACTATGCTCAGCTAATAATATATTAATATGGTGATATATCAATTTCACTTCAATAAAGTTATTGTGTAACGTTATACTTTGTTACAAGAAATAATCAAATACTCTAAATGGGGTATTTATATTTATATTTATATTTGAATTGTAATTACCAATAATTCTTTTCAAATTAGTAATTAATATATAATGTTTTAATTGATCAAAAAATGTTTGGCTAGTTTTTTTTTTTCCTTGTTAACTCAATTTGTGTGTGATTTTACGGCCCAGTTTACCTAATTTTACATGAAATTATTAATGAAGGAATATATTCCTATTTTCTCCGAAGTAGAAAATTTTTTTTTACTAATAATTTTTGAAATTTCTTGTAAAAGTTTGTATATTATATCCGATTACATATTATGCACTTGATTTGTAGAGTTATACAGCATATCGGATAAAAAAATACAATATCACGTGGCCTATAATATTTTAAAAAACAACATGTGACCAAATTAGCAAATTGGCACAATTTACACTTATTTTTTTCAAAAAATAAAAAACAGAATTCATTTTTAATATAATTTTTTTTTTAAAAAAAAAGAATAAAACATACACAAAACATCTTCATAGAACACAACAACAAAAATCTTTTAAAATTCATCTATTATCTTATTTGGACTTAACAGAAGTTTACTTTTGAAATTTTATCTCTAAGTCTAAACCGAATAACTTGCTCTATTGAAGTTAAAATTTTAATTTCAAGAGACGACTCAATACCCATTCTATATGAAATAATCATTAAATGAACAATTTTGAAAACATATGCTTTGATATTACATCGGATATATCTTCTTTATCAGTTGAAGAAAAGGTAACGAAGCTTAATGAATTGAAAAAGCATATTAAAAAAGACTTTATAAACATAAATTCTATCAATGTATACTTCAACTTGATATTCACTATTTTAAATCAAAAATCATTAAAGTATGAACAATTCATCAACAATGCTTATTCAATTTTGTGTTATTTGATCAAAAGAGTATACATCCAAGACAAATCTAAACTAGTCTATAATCCTGAAAGCGAATATTTAAACGATTGCCTAATATGGCTCTCGATAAAGTGTGACACAGACAATAATAGTAAAAAGGCACTGTTTTGTATATATTCTGTTCAACATACACACACATTTGTAAATATGCTATGTAAAAACGTAGATAAGTTCATCAATATAGAAAATCTACTCAGGTTCTTGTTCGAAAACATAATAGAGAATCAAAAGGGCAAGGAGCGAGAAAAGCTGTCTGCTCAATTCGAACCATTTTTCAATGTTTTGGATTCAAAAAGTAAAAGCACTGTAAACAATTGGAAAGCTCAACTAGACATATATTCTTTGCCAAAAACAAAAGATTTGGTTATTGATTTTCTAAAATCAATGAAATCAACAGAATTGGAAAATCATACATTAGACGATAAGGTTTTCAAAGAGAGACAATACACCAACACACCCACATTAAATAGATACATGAAAAACACGTTCCCAAGGGATTTATTTGAGGGGAAAGAGTCCGAATTAAATTGGAAGCTGAGGTTGAATTACCTTACAAGTTTGATTGTCAACATCCAAAAGTTTAAAAACGAGTTTGTCCTATCAGATGAAATTATGATGAATGTTTTGAAGTGCTCCACATCATTAAGAACATCTTTGACACTTCATGCTTTGAAATTTATGAGCTTGGTGTTTGACAGTGATCATGTAACAATAAATGAAACAATTTTGATAAAAATCATGATGCAAATGTATCAATTAATTCAAACAAACAAAAAGATTCTATTTAATGCTGAAAATGAGGTTTTTTGTAAGGGTATCATGTTTTACGTCAAGTCAAGGTACAATTGTATGAAGTTATACAAAATTATTAATACCCTTTGTTGTGAAAAGAATATAATGTGTGTGGCTTGTGCAGTTGATTATTTGACATTGATATATTTATGTGTTGATAAGTACATACGGAATGGAGGATCAATCACAAAGAGGGATTGTCTTTACTACGAAAAATTGACTCAAGAGGATGTCGATAATTACCAAACTCTTATGATTGATATTAAGCTCGAAAAAATTAATGTGCCATTTGGAATTTACTTATTCAAAAAGCTTTTGAGCAACTCATCGGGACAAGTGAAGGTCAAACTTAGAAGAAATTTTTGGGAATACATGGATGAAGAATTGCGAAGCTTCTATTTTTTGAAGTATTTGGACAGCTTTGACTTGAAAAAAGTTGCAATAGGATATGAACATGAATTGAAAAACATTGACAAGAACAACAATTTTGATGGTCATTACAAAACACCCAGAGTTGTAAATAAAGACGACAACTTAATCAAGTATGATGTTCATTTACCAACTTCTCAGCACTATGATTTCATTGGTTCAAAAACAAAATGGAACGATGAAAACGAGGTGTATATTGATGATTTGGAGCTTCTTGATGTAGACATTTTGCCACAATATGAAATGACCATGATTCCTTTCAAAAAAAGAAAGACTCTTTTTGAAGAGGAAAACAAGTTTGTTGACACAAGAGTATCATCAGCAGAAACGTATGTGAATACTAACAGTAGTCATAAAGACTTTAACATGGATTGTACTGGAATAAACAATATAAACTCAGATGGGTTTGATAAATTTCACAAAGAGTGCATATTTTTTTTACAAGGAAACGATACACACATAACACAAGAAGAGTTCAGCAAAAGATGGTATAATTTTTTGGAAAAGCCTGACATAAAGCTATCATTCAAGTTACTTATATTGTTGAGTCTAGATAACAAGCCATATGAGTTCATAGAACATTTCATAAGAAAAAGTTTCCAAACAATTGAGAACAATGCATCGAAACAAATGGACACTTTATCTGAATTGCTACTCATGGACAAACTCTGTAAAAAAAGGGGGATGAACTCATTGGATTACATCAGTGATCAACGTTTATATAAGATTTTAGATATGTAAAAGGACAGAGAACCATTCGTCTTTTGATTAAAGTCGTAACAGTGAAACGCGTTAACTGAAAAAATTCAAAGTTGAAAATTTTTTTCCTCCTCCTTTACGCTCGCGAAAATTTGAATAAAAACTAAAAAAAAAACACGAAACAAATTTGTTAAAGCAAGTAGGTTTATCTAAGAAACGTTTCCAAAACAATCCAATACAACTATTATAATCTATAAATGAGCTTTACTGCAGAAGAAGTCTCTAGTAAGATAGGTGTCTCTGCTATCAAAATTGATAATAAAACGTTAGAAACTGTCAATGAGATATCTACCAGGTATCCTTCGAATATATTCAATTTGGACATGCTGGATGCCAAATGGAAGACCTTCACATTCAGAAACAAGATTAAGAACATGAACAACATTACACCAAGCCACTTGATTAATTTTTTCAAACAGATTGATGATCAATGCAAACAGCAACAAATTACGATGATCATAGACGATGATACAACCTTGGGAAAATCCTATGATGGTATCAAGGAAGAAGAAATTGGTGACAAAAGATCTATGGAAACTAGCATGGCAACGAAAGAAAGTGAACAAAAAAAAATTAAGATCGAAGAAGTTAACACTGGCATCAATCAATACCAAGGTGTAAAGATAAAAGAGGAAATTAGTGAACGAATAGAAGATGACCATGTAACTTTCAATGTCAACTTTAAAAGCAAATTGAAGGAATCAGCCAGTTGCGAAGATTCTTTGAGTATTGTGGAAAAAGTCTTAAAGCATCTGAGTTACAAAATAACAAAATTATCCACAACCTCTAAGGATGCTGTGATTGTTAATGATATGGCAGCCAGAGAAAACTTTAAAATATTCAGAGAATCAACTTCAACACTGTCCAAGAAGTTGGATGCTCAACTATCTACGAAAGAGAGAATATTTGAAAAGTATGAGTTAGCTGATCCTACTGTACAGTCTCAATCAGCAATATTTTGTGTTGGAAGAATTGTCAATGATTCCGTGACTGAACCTGAACCAACGTTTGAGAAAAGCAACTTAGCTCTTGAAACATCAAGAAAAACCGGTATAGGACGAAGAATCAAAATTGATGTCAACAATTTGAAAAATGGTGATTTGTATTTAGGACAGGTCGTTTTGTGTAAAGGAAGAAATGTCACTGGAGAGGAGTTTATTATTGATGATATAATGAAAAGTGACGAGAATACGATAGATGAAGCAATGGTGGATGAAAGAGAAAACAATGAAGACTTTAAAATATGCATAATCAATGGGCCTTTATGTAGTGATAGTTCGCTGGACTACAGTGTCTTTTCAAAGTTTGTTGAAAAGTTAAATAACTCCATCAAGCCAGATTATCTGATAATCAATGGACCATTACTGGATATAACCAACAAGTGCATTAGTTCAGGAAGGATTCCACCTATAATTACCAAATTAGCTGACGGTAGTGAAATAATTGAAAATGTGGACACATTGGAGGATATATTCAACAAACTGGTTTTCCCACTACTTTCTAAGATATCTGCAAGTACAAAAATCATAATAACCCCACATGCAACAGACACTCTTTCCGTATACTCTTCATACCCGCAGCCATCTTATGAAGCCAGACTGTTTGAAAAGATGAGCAATGTTTACTTGCTGCCAAACCCAGGCTTTATCACCATCAATGGAGTTAATTTGGTGATAAACAACATAGACATATTTAAAAACATGAAAACTATTGACTTGGCAAACGACACGAAAAAAAATAAGTTCAAGGTGATCAGTGATACAATGGTTGAAAGCAAAAACGTTTATCCTCTATACCCAACCATCCCGTCTTTGAACGAGGACATTATGAGCAACAAAAGATTTAATGATATGTATGAGAACTTGACTCAAGAAGGCGTGGTGGGGCTTTTGGGTTGTAGCAAGCAGAAGCTAAACAAAAACATTAACGCACTATTCTCCACGAGCATACCCGAAGGTTTCCACAATGGTGTTCACATGATCATTCACAACTCAGGGTTTGTCCCACACTTGGAGGTTCTCAGCCAACAGGGTTGCACAATCAACACAAATGGGTTTTACAATGGGGACAAACTCGGCTATTATGGTGAAGTGCTTGTTTCAAATAGGAACATTGATGTGAAAATCATAAAGCTGTGAGTTTAGCATTGATATATACATGTTCATTGAACGAATGATAACTTCAAACAGTTTTCTTTTGTTACAAATGGATATTTATATAGCTTCCAAGTCTTAGATTTTCAAACCAAACATTTTCTTTTTTTTCTTCTTGTCTTTGATTTTACTGAACATACTTTCATGAGAGTGTTTCTTTCTTAATGACCTAGCCGGTTCGCTTATGACTTTGCTACTGATGTTATAGCTGGTATTTTGCTTTGGTTGTTCAATGCCCATGTTCTTCTTCGTGTGGGTATGTTGGCGCACTGTTGCTTGAGTAGGATGATTCAATGCGGCATCAGCAGCCTTTGCTGGTGATGTTTGAGGTACAATGTCATTTAAAACAGGATGCTTGCAATCACTATCTTTGTGTTGTGTTGACACATGTGGCTCAACAACTGATGTTGGTTGCATTGGCTCATTTGTAGACAAACCCGGTTTCTTAGTGGCAGTAGATATTGGTAACACATCAGGTAAGGTAGCACCATTGGATAGATCAGGATCATCACCAGTGACATCTGCTAAAATATCACCCGGAATGACATTGTCATATTTCATAGGCTTTATGGTCTTTTCTGGACTTTGTTGTGTTGTTACAGGCGTATGAGCTTCATTATTGTTAACAGGTGAGTTTTCAGCTACAGGCCGGGTTGCTTCAACTGGATGTTCCTTGGCTTCAACTAAAGGTTTTCTGATTTCAGTCATAGATTGATTCATATCATCAGTTTCAGGTTGCTTTGGCTTGTAAGACGATGTTACTGCTGTGCCATCAAAGGCTTCCTGAGGTTGAACATTTTCACTATCTTCCATTAGCTTGGTGTTTGTTACCTTTGACAATTTTGTTATGCTTAACTTTTTGGTAACTTTGTCAAGACCAAAGCACAAATGCTCAACACCAAATGCAACAGCAACAACTAAACTGTAGTTGATGTTCACAGGGGATGTTTTGAACCAGTTGTTAGAGTTATTATCAGCTAACCCGACCCCTGGAATGTTGGAATATCTATACATCAAAATCAAAGCTGGTTGCACTATTGATGACAAAACAGTAAACAGAGTTACAATTTTATACATTGTTTTCACCAAGAAATTGAAATCATTGCTTGGATTGTTAACAACTTTGCCCTTTTTAATTTTGTATCCATCGATGTAAAAGTTTATCAAGATGAACAACATGGATATGGCCGGACTTAAAGACCAGATGTTGGAAAAGACAACGATAAAGCCGAAGTTCATGATGTACTTCAAATAGCCCAGGTTTAAGTCCAAAGGTTCAATGTGCTTCAAGTTCTTGTTCAATATCTTAGGCAATAAGTTTTCTAAAGCCAATGAAACTATTTGATTAGTTATAATGAAATACTTGTACTGATCGATGAATCTTTGTTCATTTATTTTGAAGTCATTGGTGATTATTTTCATGTTGTTGTTATACAAGTATGACTTCTGAACTCTATTTTGGATATTCAACAAGTGGTCATTGAAGTTCAACTGGTAACCAAGAGGTAAGTAAACAAACAAGGTCAACAGCAAGGGAGTGAATGAACTCCATATGGTTATGATGTAGTCAATCTTAGGATCTATAGCTTTATCGAAGATAATTGTAGTCAATTTGACTAAGACAGTAGTCAATATTGTAGGGACCAATGAAATAACTGTTTTCAACACAAAGCTGTCTATTTGAATGACTTGAGTCAAAACAACTTCTAAAAACAAAGTAAAAATTTGACCAACTAGTAATGCCACGAGAATCATTGGAATGATGACAAGATTTTTGAAGAATACCTTTTTATTAGTGATTTTCCTAGAATTATGATCAACATTCGTGATTGAAGGTAACTTGAAGTTAAACCAGTAGTTCTTTAGTAAAATACCCCACACTATCAAGTACAAAGTATAAAATATACTGAACTGGTCGTTGAATGAGTATAAACCAAATAAAGACAATGGTACCAAGGCAATGCAATAGTTCTTGATGAACTTTTTATAAATTTCCACTTGATCAGACATGTTGCTCGTTGGTTGATCTACTCTATGAAATTTCACTAAAGTAGTTGTAAACTATAAAGAAATAAATGAGCTATGTTCAAAGTTTCAACGAAGGTTGAAAAGTCCTTAACTTTTCAAAAAACGGTAAAAAAATAAAGGGTAGTTTAAAAAATAGATTTGAAAAGTTGTAGTGCTGCATTATTGAAATTATTTGGTTTTTTTTGAGGGGCAAAATGATCCACCGGATACCTTCTTTTAATAGTTACCTTTTGTGGTAATTATAATAATGAGCAAGGCGGGTAAGTAACTTTATAGCAAATGGCGTATATTCACAGCAAAAAAAAAAAATTGGGAAAGTAAAATAACTGACTCTTTAAGGAAGAAGGTATTCCATATTTACAAACAAAGTCCTTCATTCAATAATGACATTCTATATCATTATTTATTTCTAGTACTATATTAGAAAATACCTTTTTATTCTAGAGAAAAAAAGTCATGCAAACCACCCAATGTCATCACCTATCATCAGTAACTATAATAGAATTTTGGGAAAGATCAACAATCCTAATGTTCTTCTTCTACCAGTATCCAAGTTTAAACCATCATCAGATATTTTAATTCTATACAACACCGGTGTTAAGCAATTTGGTGAAAACTATGTTCAAGAGTTAGTTCAAAAGCAAGCAGAACTACCAAAAGATATCAAATGGTTTTTCATTGGACAACTGCAATCCAATAAGTGTAAAGACTTGGCATACTTGAGCAATTTGAACACTATTGAAAGTATAAACTCTTTAAAGCAATTGAAAAAATTAGAACAACACAGAAGTGATTACTACAACTCAAATCAAGAATTATTTGACGGTTCTATGGAAAATGCCATCATTAACATAAAAATTCAAGTCAACACCTCGAAAGAAGATCAAAAGGGTGGACTGAGTTCTATTGAGGAGATCACTCCTTTGATAGACTTTTTAATCAAAGAGTCTAAGTTCTTGAGATTTGATGGATTGATGACTATAGGATCGTTTTCAAACTCAACCAATGATGCTGAAATCAATGAAGATTTTGAAACACTAGGCCAATTCAAATTGAGTGTACATGAAAACTTTAACATTCCATTAGAAGATATTAAGTTGTCAATGGGAATGAGTCACGACTTTGAAAAGGCCATCAAACAGGGCAGTAACGAAATTAGAATAGGGACTGATATTTTTGGTGCTAGATAAAACTATGAAAAATTATCAAATTTGAAAAAGAAAAAAAAGGATGGCTATTTGTTTATATAGAAAGAAGTAACTCCATGAATGTTTCATTCACTTTTTCATTGTTTGTCAAACCCAATATATTGTTACAGACCACAGCATCCCAGTTCAAGCGATTATTCAACCTTAAAGTACACAACACATCAATAGTTTTCAATTCAATTGTTTGTAAAGAAGCTTTGAGGTAAAAGCAATCATTGGTATTATTCAGTACTTTGAGATTATACTTTTTAAGCTTCCCCAGATGTATTACAAGTTTATCATATGTGGCATCTATTGTTCGAATGAGTTTATTGAAGCCATTCTTCCAATCACCTTCAAATTGTTCCTTGTTGATCTCAGATGTTTCAACAAATAGCTTATTCAAAGAAAGACGGAATTCAACATCAAAAATATACTTTTTTCCACTATCCATTAGCACTTTGAATCTCAAAATTGTTAGTTCGTTTTTGTAATTTGGCCAATTCTGAACCCTTAGGATCTTCAATGTGTTTACACCCATAACATGCAGTAGTCCTGAATTATCCCCGCATTCAAAATCCAGCATGTTTGTGTTTATTGAGTCGTCGCCAAGCTTATATTGGATTATAAAATTGATTGACTTTGTCTTGTCATTGATCAAGTATTTTATATCGAAGAGAGATGAGCTTATCAAAATCCCCATGTTATGCACTATAAGTCTTTTTCTTACATCTTTGCTTAAAGTAAACGACTTCACATCAGCAGAATGAGATGATGAAGAGATGTGTTTGTTAAATTTCTCAAATATGTAGGATTCAAATTTATCTTCAGTCTGCTGAACAACGTTTGTTTTTATCTTGGTGTTATTCCCAACCCACTGAATGAATGCATTATCATCAGTTCTATCAAGTTTTTTTAGAATTTCATCCTCCCATAACGGCGACCACAAGTTATATTCAGGTTCTATGTATTCGATGTTAATAGGAAGATCTGAACCGCTATTTTGTTCTGTTTCAAATGATAATAGCTCGCTAACAATTAAATTCACCAATTTAAATAAACTTGTCTTGTTGATATCACTATGATTTTTAATATATGCTTCCAAGGAATTCCTCAAAAGTAGTAATACGTTGCCAATGTTTTGTTCATATAATTCATTTTCGCGGATACAAACGATAATTTCAAATAAGACATTCATTCTTTCAAAATTTATCACTTTTGTCAAATTATTATGAAGCCACATTATGTGATTTAATAATTTATTCCTTATTGTGCTTATTTTAATAACATCCTGGAAAAGACTACTTTTATAACACGTATTCATAAAATTGAACAGATCCATATTGAAACTTGATTCATCCACTCCAAGGACTGCTTGACGTACAAAGTCCTTTAGTAGATCGTCTTCTTTTCTCAGTTCCAGAATAAGTTTCAATGCTACATCGACTTGATTTTTCTTGATCAATGACTTTATGAAAGTGTTCAGTATCTTCTTGTTTAGCACGACTTGTTCAGCTAACTCACTTTCACAATCATCACCCAAGACAAAAACCTTTGCATTCATCAATATGAAATTGTATGCAATGGTCTCTAATTTTTCAATATCAGCAATCCTTGATATGATTATCAGGTAAGTGTTGATGTCCTTGCAGTAGTCAAAGTCTCTTTCATCTGCAACAAACTTCTTTATCAAATTTGAGCCAAACACCTTGAATATAAGATTGCATTCCGAGTTTGAAAAGGTGTGCTTTTTTGTCTTGGCCAGTAAGTTTCCAGAGGAGTTGTTGTTCAGTTTATACATACTCTTTGTGTCTTTATCCTCAACAACACCATCGGTATTTATAACTATATTGAATAAAGAAATCAATTGCTGCAGAATTTCATTGTACTGGTAGAGATTGGAAGAAACTTGGTCGTATGTATCCAGTTGAAACAGTATTTTGTTAATGTTTGTATAGGGCTTTTTGCTAACACTGGGTAGTTGGTTGATATGTTTTGTTAACGACTTTATTAGGTCACTTCTGAGCAAGGGTATACTCTTCAAAGTCTTGATATAGTCATCGTTCAAAGATGATTGAAACTTCTCGATAAACTTTGTATCCGACATACAAATGAGCTTGTTGACGGTTGAATAAGTCTGGTGAATTGTCTTTTGGTGGAATCTTGATATATCTAGTTGGTCTAGTTGATTCATTTTTTAAGAAAAAAAAAATTTTTTTTTTTTTTTTTCCATGGTTCCTTCATTTTGTTTCTATTAACGCGTCTTTAAAATTGAAATGGTTGATCATAGTTTGCCATATTTATTTTCCTAAATTCAAATATAAATAAACCCTTCGTGTGCTAAACCAATTCATTAAATTAATAAACATCAAGAATCAAATTATGTCATATTTGTGGGTAGATAAATACAGACCTAAAAGTCTCAGTGAACTAAACCATACACCTGAACTAACCACTAAACTCAGTAACTTATCAGCAGATCAGAATATCAACAACATCCCCAATATATTGATTTATGGACCAAATGGCTCCGGTAAAAAAACCAGGGTGATGGCATTGTTGAACAGAATCTACTGTAACGACTCGAATCATGTATTCAAGCTAAAAATAGATGTCAGAGAGTTCAAGGTAAACTCCAGGAACCTGGAAATCAATGTCATTTCATCGCCATACCATATAGAAATCACACCCTCAGACCTGGGTTACAGTTATGACAAGATAGCCATTCAGCAAATTATAAAGGAGCTGGGATCGGTGGCTCATCAGTTTGTGGTTAACAACAAAAGTACAGTCAAGTTCAAAACAATTGTTATCAATGATGCCAACAAGCTGTCCAAGGATGCACAACATGCATTAAGAAGAACCATTGAAAAGTTTTCAAAGAACATAAGAATTATCATGGTTTGTGAAACTTTGTCAAACATAATCGACCCAATAAGATCAAGAATGTTGAACATAAGGCTGTCATCCCCTTCAAGAAGCGAGTTTGATGAAATTGTCACCAATGTTTGTCAAAAAGAAAATGTTCTGTACAGCGACAAGTTTTTGAACAAGCTGGACATTGTTTGTAAAAAAAATATAAGACTGGGATTGTTGACATTGGAAAACATGGCGATATTGAAAAACTTTGACTTGTCAGGAAATGATGTTAATGTCATGAAGCCAGATTGGCTGATGTGCATAGATAAGATATGCTTGCTAGCAGTTAAAAACAGTACAGTTGAAACAATTCTGACTATAAGAGGTATCTTCTATGACTTGATAGCACATTGCATACCAGCAGATTTGATACTACAAAGAATAATCATGTGGGTGCTTGAAAATGGAGAGTTCATGAACATTAAGCCAAATGCTATTATCAAGATTATTGAATACGGAAGTGTTTACGATGAAAGAATGAAGTTGGGCTCTAAGGACATATTCCATTTAGAAGGGTTCATCACTAAGATGATTTTGGAAACTACCAACTAATATTGTATATACCAACTCAAGAGCATAGCACAATATTTGTTGTCTTTTATTTTTTTTTTTCAATTTATCTGATATTAATGGCAACATATATACATGAAGGATAATTATATAATTTATCTACGAGTTTGAAAAATATCGTAAAAGCTGCTTTCAGCAAGCTTTCTACATTCGTATTTTCTCCAAGTCTTGTTATTAACGATTTTTCTAACATCAATTTCTTCTGGCTTCAATTTAAAAGACTCAGGCAAACCAATAGGGACCTTTTGACCAGGAATTTGCTTTGTTAGCACCTCAGTTGTGGATATTCTTGGCAGGTACTTACCCTTTTCGATGATTTCCCAATCTCCAGGTAGAATATGATTTATGTGAGTAAGGTACTTATTGGCAGTGATGGCATGGGCATTTCTAATTTCCAACAAAACTCTACCGGTCGGAACTCTGACCATCCAGTGAGAGAAACTACCCTTACCTTTACCCATTCTTGTGTGGTTACCCTTGTGGTAGACAGGAACATTAGTCTTCATTCTGTAGATTGTGTCAATACCACTAAGTCTTTTATATCTTAAAACAAGTTTATCAATGGTTTTGAAGTGCTTGTCCTCTAGTCTTAGCCCTTGGGATTTAAGTCTTAGACCAAACTCACCTTCGGTCAAGGTGGACCCAATGATGGAACCACCGTGTCTTAAAGGAACTCTACCCTTTTG
The DNA here is from genome assembly GCA_030567275.1 of Hanseniaspora lachancei. NCBI lineage: Eukaryota > Fungi > Ascomycota > Saccharomycetes > Saccharomycodales > Saccharomycodaceae > Hanseniaspora > Hanseniaspora lachancei. The sequence continues at coordinate 38,317 of JAJLRX010000258.1, read as the reverse complement.
AGCTTTTTCCTTGTTACCATGTTTTTTGTCATATCTACCCATGAATCTGCATGAGTTGATAGATGTAACTATGTTGTGTCTGAACAGTCCAGTTCTAGCAGTTAGCGAGTTCATTATTGTACTGATACTCTATAGGTATATCAATTTTTTTTCTTGTATCAATCCAATGCACTTTGAAAGTTATATTCAGAAGTACAAGATTCAGTTTTTTTAAATTTTTTTTATTTTTTTTGAAAAAAAAATGCTTCTATGGATGAAAAATTTTATTTCAATGCTTTTCGGATATAATACATGGCTCACAAAGTAAACAAAAAAAATTTGCTCTACTGGGATTTTAGTTTCAATTTTGTAGACTTTAGCAATATGTACATCGTTGATATGTACTCTCATGTCATGGATAAGACTCAACCAATAGCATTGCCGTACTTTGTCGTATCCATATGAAGCTAGCTATTAAAAACATTGCTAATGCTAGCTCTCACACGTCCATTCTTAACAAGAACTATCCAAAAACTGCCATAACCAATGTCACTCCTAACATCATCAAACACATAGGCCTAAACTTACACAACAACAAAAATAGCCCCATATACACAATTAGACAACTCATAGAAAACACCTTTGATTCCTCATCATACAGAAAATTTGACAAGTACAACACTTTTGGCCCCATTGTCACTGTCAAAAAGAACTTTGATGACTTAGGCTTTCCTAAGGATCATGTCGGAAGAAGCAAAAGTGACACCTACTACATTAACGAAGAGCTGTTACTGAGAACCCATACATCAGCACATGAAGTTGAGTGCTTTAAGAACTTGGCCCAAGCAAAGGACCACAAGGATACAGGCATGTCCAGCTTGGTCAATGGTCATGGCTATTTAATATCAGCAGATGTCTATAGACGTGATGAAATTGACAAGACCCATTATCCGGTCTTCCACCAGATGGAAGGAACAAAAACCTGGAGCAGATTTACCCATAATGAAGTTATTGAGTCTGAAATCAACACCATGAACGAGCTGATGCTGAAAAAATTCCCCTCACTGTCTGTCGAGGACGTTGACTACATAAAAAATGATCCAACTCACGAAAACTCCAAGCAAGCCTACATGACTGACTTGGAAACAGAACTTGTTGTCAAGCACATGAAAAAGTCATTGGAACTTGTTGTCGCTACTCTTTTGAAACACAGATACGACCATGATGCCTCCAAGGATAAGAACTTCAAGAATCCAGATATAAAAATGAGATGGATAGAGGCTTATTTCCCTTGGACAAGACCATCATTTGAGCTAGAGATTTTTTACAACGAAGAATGGCTAGAGGTTCTTGGCTGTGGTGTTACCAAGAATTCCGTTTTCACCAATGCGGACATGGCACCTGAAGCGCAAGTTGGTTGGGCATTTGGCATTGGTCTTGATAGATTGGCCATGTTGTTGTACAACATCAAGGATATCAGGTTGCTGTGGTCACAGGACCATAGATTCACATCTCAATTTGAGGGCAAGGAAGGCACAATCTTTGAATTCAAACCTTTCAGCACATATGGTATCACGTTCAGAGATATCTCGTTCTTTATTACCAAGGAACTGAATCCAAACGATGTCATGGAAATCGTCAGAGACGAGGCCCAATCGTGGTGTTATTCCTGCACTCTTGTGGATGAGTTTTTCAACAAGAAAATCAACAAAAAATCACAAACATACAGAATCTCTTACCAAAATTTGGAAAGAAACATCACAACAACAGAGATCAATGAGATCAATGACAAAGTTGTAGATAGATTGATCAAGGAATTTGAAATTCAACCTAGAAAATAGGTGCAATCCCGTGTATATAGCCTTCATGACCAGATTTTTTTTTTTGTCTTTTGTGAAAAAAATCTCATAAAAAAAACAAACAATTTTCTTTTTTTTTTAGTAATGAATTTTGAAACAAGCCAGATCAACCGTAGATTAACCATTACTCAATGGCCGACGCTCTTTTGCTTTATGGCTCTGAGTCTGGAATGACTGAAGACATTGCTGACCAAGTATCCTACAAGCTTCTCCACCACAAGATCAAACATGTTTTCTCCTCATTTGATGATTTAGATACTCAAAAGTACATACCGTTGCTCCGGAGCGAGGCATTCAAAAACATCATTATCATATCCAGTACTGCTGGTCAGGGAGAGCTGCCTTTGAACATAAGAACATCTAAGCTATGGGATTTTTTCAAAACAAGTGAACTAAACTTTTCAAACACAAACTTTTACTTCCTGGGAGTTGGGGATTCTTTATATTTGAAATTCCAGCATGCAATCAGATTGTTGAAGCTGAGAATATGTGATAGATTCAATGGGATCTTCAAGTTCAAAATGGAAATTGATGTTACGGGTATGAAAGGAGATGGAAGCACTGACCAGGTGTTGCCTGTTTTCATAAAGAACTTGGTGGAACAACTATCAAAGACGAGTGAATACATTGATGATGGTGTTTATATATCAAAGGGGAGTGTGCTCAAAGTTCATGAGTCAAGTGATATCGCTAATAATCATTCATTCATCAAGAACGATCCACATTGGTTTGAAAGTGAAATTTTAATCAACAACAGATTGACCAATGAAAATTATCATACAGATATCAGGCAGGTTGTACTGAACAATGAATTTGATTATAAATTTTCACCAGGTGACACCATATCTATAAGACCTCAGAATGATGACGCTAGTATCAATAAGTTCTTTGAGTTGCAACCACATTTGAAAAAATATAGATTTTCGACTGTACTCATACAAGACGATGAACAAGAAAATATACAAACACTGGAAGACATTTTAAGACGTGAGATAGATTTGAAGGGTGTGCCAAGAAGAAATTTTTTTATGAAGATTTGGAATTTCCAGTCTATTGAAAACCTGGGGGTTAATGTTGAAGACGAGCAACAGCAGCAAGCATTAAACTCACACAAACAAAAGCTTTTTGATTTTGGTCATTCAACGGACCCTTATGACTACATTGAATATGTGGTCCAGCCACGGAGATCCATTCTGGAGATATTGTTTGACTTTGAGTACATCAAAATACCATTTGCATATATCTTACAAATCTTACCAAAAATCAAGGAACGTCAGTACTCCTTATCATCCAGTGATTTGTCTTCAAAAAACTTTGAGATCACAATCAAAGTGGTAGAGTACGAAACTGTGTTGCTGGAAAAGAGAAGAGGATTGTGTACAAACTACATCAAAGAGCTGAGACCAGGAGATAAAATCAAAATTAAACTGAACCACTGTAACCTATGGGATAAGCTAGAAGAACCCATCATGCAAGGGGCAGAGTCGATCATCTTGGTTGGCCCGGGGGTTGGGATTGCTCCTGTAAAGAGTTTTTGCGACAATGATGATTACACCTCCTTCCACAAGCATGTGTACTTTGGGAATAGAAACAAGGAGATGGATTACATCTATGAGTGGTTTTGGGAAAACAAGGAAAGGTCTGATATGATTGTGAGAACATGCTTCTCAAGGGATGGAGGAAATGAAAAGTACGTTCAAGACATGCTGTGGAACGACAAAGCATTGATTTTTGATCTTGTGGTCAATCAGAATGCCATAGTCTACATATGCGGCTCATCAGGACAAATGCCTACACAGGTGAAGCTGACTTTCATTGAGATTGTCAAAACAATTGGAAACGATAAAAATGCTGAGCAATATCTTAATGAAATGATCAAATCCAATAGATATATTCAAGAAACATGGTGAAGTAAACTCTTTTTATTTGAGAAGAGATTCTTTTTTTTTTTTACTAGTATATAAAAAAAAATCTGTAGATACCTCAAACACTGTCCTCTAAATGCTTTATGTGTTTTTTCAGTTGCTTGTTTTCCTTGGTGTACTTCTTGGCCAATTCTTCAACATCGCCAAATCTCTTCACAATACTTTCATTAAACAAGTCTCTAAACTGATCTTCGAATTCTAGCATGTTATTAATGTCCTTAAACCCATTAAGCTTATCTATTTCAGCCTTTACCGACAACTCTTCGTTCTTTGGCAGCAACACTGTTGAACTCATTATGTTTGATTGCTGATTTTTCAGGCCTTTGACTCTATTTATTTCCATGCTTTTCACATCCAAAAGCAACCCTATTTTCTCTAATGTTGAGATGTTCTTGAACAGCATGTTCTTCATTCTATCGTGCATGTTCTTATTTTCTTCTTCCAGTTTTGATACCTTTGCCTTCAAATCCTCATTTTTGGTGACCAATTCAGAGTTCATTTTACTGGCAATCTGAAAGTCTTGCTTGAAGGTCATGATTGTTTCATTCAACCTGCTCTCCATGAAAACATTCATTTCCGTTGATGTTTTCAATTGCTCGTTCAGTAGCTTTATTGTTTTATTCTCTTCACGCTTCGAGACGTTTGAATGTTCACTTACTGTGTCGTTCTTTATGGTGTGTGTGGACATCTCCAACGGCCAATCATCGTCCTCAATTAAATCTTGAAGAATTAACTTGACCTTCAAATCCTCAACTTTTTCTTCAAGGTTCTGGACTTTTGATTGATTCATTTGAAATTCAAGGGAGTTGTTCAACAACTCTGCCTTCATCTCATCAAAGCTGGAAATCAGCTCCTCGGCCAAGCTCGCGTAATCATTGTGTTCCAAGTAGTCGCAGTATGATAGAAACAGTCTGCTTTCCACATCCAGTTCCTCATCTATGTTGTCACTGTTAACGTTTTCACCAAGTGTGATATATTTCTGTAGCTTTTTCAAGTCGGAAAACGTGTTTTTGATTTGAAACTTGTTGTTGAATAATTTTTTATTCAAAAATGAGAGACCCTCTAAAGGACTGAGATTGCTCAAGCAATTGATTCTGATGTCATACTCATCCTTCAAATCGTCTTCAAGCCATTCGTTATTACTGACAATCAATGAAGTAAACTTTATGTAATACTTTGTCTTGAAGATTATCTTTCGTCGAACATTTTCTAGTAAGTTCATCCCATACAGTAGGGGTAAATCCATTTGTACATATTTAAGCGTGTTTAATCGTTCAACCAGTACTTTCATGTTCTCGTTGAAGTCAGAGTCAATGTTCTTACGTAAATTTATCATTTTCTTTAAGATTATGTTGTAATCAACATTTAGTATTTCCTTTTGGATGTTTCTTTTCATTATTAGAATCTCTGTACTCTTTATGAACAAGCTGTTTGCAATTGTGTATAAATTATCAATCTGAGAAGAAAACAAGTTTCCAGACTTATGTTCAATAAGAGCACTAAACTTTTCAAACATTAATGAGTCGATATCAAAGTCAAGTTTTCGATCAAAGTCATCATTCAGTTTGTTTATCATTTGATTGGTAAATTGTTCAAACTTGCCTAATGCATTTATTATCTTCTCATAGTCGTTCATAATGATATTATCTTTATAGGTTTCGATTTTTTTCTTCAGATCCTTGAACTTAAAGTAATAGTCTTCAAATAAGCCATAATCAATTAAATCAATTAAGGAATGATTGTCGTCTATTAAAATATTTTTGAAATCAGTCTTGACCTTGTGCATATCAAATTGATAGTCAATCGAGTCATTCTTGTGTATTGTCGCATCGCTTATTAATTGTTCTTTGCAATATGTCACTATGAAGTTCTTCAGGCTTTTCAAGCCACGTTTATAAACATCAAACTCAACATCGTGAAAACTCTTGATGATTGAGAAGTATGTCTGAACATCCATTTCCAGTGCTACTGCCCAACTCTCCATCAACACCTTTGAATTCAACGATGGCTTGACTGGCTTGATCAGAATCGGCAATGGATCCACCGTGTGATTGAGATAATCATCTATGTTCACCCCACCCTTTTCATTGAGAAACACAGACTTGTTGAACACATAGAACTTGGTGTTGGCCATTCTTGTTTCATCGCGGAAATAAGCGTTTGTCAACAATCGACCGCTTTCATCTAAAACTAACATATCGGTTTGATAAAAGGGATCATCTCCACCTGTCAAGTAAAGAAGATCCCTATTGAGGCTACTTCGCTTGTCAAAGCAAGGTTCATGTCTGTACAAATAATCTACTATCGCATCCAAGGAGGAGAAGTTCAATATGTTCTTGTATATAATCTTTCCCGAGATGGGATTGATAAGGGGTATTTGCTTATCAGACATATTTCTGTTTATATGAATATCGTTGGTCTTGATTTTTATTTTTTTTTTTTAATCAATTGAAAAGAGAATAGATAGGTTTTAGTTGATGTATGTAGTTGTGGTAAGGCAAAGTAGCTTATGAATGTGATGATCTGGGATCGAATTGATAAGTTCAGTTTGAATTATTTAATTTTTTTTCGCTAAAGCTAGCGGAGATAACTGCTTCCACAGGAGAAACAAAAAAAAAAATGACCTACTCAAAAAGCCCATTAAACAGAGGAAAATGTCTAATGCTACAGTTGAACTAAGAACTGACTAACCAAACTGTTACAACACCCCTAAATAAAATCATTATCTAGCGGCTTTATACCTCTTTTACAATGCTATCTGTGCTAAATAGTAAACAAATTAACACCATAGAAAAAAAGTACACCACACACAACTTGAAAAGCACGCTGACAAACTCCACCGATGAATTCGTCCACGATAAGAAAAACATCATCAAGCTTATAGACGGCAACCTTTCTGAGCCGTACTCATCATATGTGTACATATACTTCCTGAACACCTTTCCCGAACTTTGTTACTACATCAAGGAAGCTGGCGCTGTCGTGGGGTGTATCATTGGTAAGTGTGATGTTCACAAGTCTAGCAGATTGCGTGGATACATTGGAATGTTGGTCGTGTGCAAGGAGAAACGAGGAGAACAGCTGGGCAAATACTTGATCATGAAGGAACTTGAACATTTGCGAGACCAAACGAAGTGTGATGAGGTTGTTTTGGAAACCCAGTGTAACAACACAGTTGCGCTGAATCTGTACAAGAAATTTGGGTTCATATGTCTAAAGAGATACAAGCACTTTTATAACGAAAACCAGGACGGCAAGGATGCGTTCATGTTGATTCTGGGGTTCACTGAAAAATGTGGTCAAAGAGGTGTGTTCCTCCAGCAAAGCATTCTGGAAACTTTAAGCATATAAAATAATGTAAATAAATTTTATTCTTTGTATATAATCAACATATTTTTTTATTTATTTTTTTATCTCTTTCCACTATACATTCTTTGATTACATGTTTTCATCTTCGTCATCGTACTTAGGAGCTAGGTAAAACCCAACACCACCGCCTTTTTCCATCTTGAACTCAAACAATGCAGGTGTGTCGTCTGAAAACTTCAAGAAGATTTTATTAGAGATGGAAGCGGCCTTGATGATGTCTAACAGGTATTTACTGGCAAATGACAAGTCAATAGTCTTGCTCATAGATATGGACAGGTTGTTTGATTCATCTGCAAGGTCCTCTCTAGGTTGTAGCAGAACCTTACCTTGGGCAGTGTCACCTTGAACGGAGAAGACAATACCATCTTTTGTGACAGAAACAGTGAAGGAATCAGATAGTTGTGTAAGGTCTCTAACGGTTTTGGTGAACTCAACAGATGACATTTCAACAGTGACATCGCTCTTCATGTCAGAATCAACCTCCAGCATATCAGCAGTGATGTCAACTAGCTTCAGTTTATATTCCATGGACTTTTGGTTTTTAGGCTCTTCAAATAACAAAAGTAATTCATCTGGCTTATCAGCAACATAGAGGGTTAGGGAGGAGTTTGTGTTGGCAGACTTCAACAGCTTTGCCAAGGAGGCCAGATACACACCAATGGTTGTAGGTCTATCGCATCTGTATGATTCAAAGCAACTTGGAGGAATGGATACAGTGACCAGTAAAACTCTGGAATCATCAATAGCTTGAGCCTCAATACCAGATTCAGAGCAAACAAAGTTGATTTGAGTCACTGAATCCTTGAATGAGTCAATGATTTTTTTGAATATAGTGGAGTCGTCAAACTTAGCTTCTAAAACCATTCTTTTTTTTTAGGTGTATTAGTATAATATTAGTTTTGTATTGTGCAATGGTTTCTATGTGTATTGATTTTGTTCTGCTAATAATAAAAGATAGAGATTTGCTCTATTAATGCTATATAAAGTTCAATTTTTACAATTTTATTTTGAAATTAAAAAAAAAAAATAAAACACGAAATAGAAAAACACGAAAGAAAGAAAGAAAAAACGAAAATTTGGTTAAAATTTTTTGGCTTAGGATAAGACCAAAAAGCTCAAGAAGGTCGCTATTGCTGCGTTTGCCTGGTGTGTCTCTCCTTTTTTTTTTTTTTTTACGCGGCTCTTTCCCAAACAGGAAAGCCCGCGTGTTCAGCTTCCTCTCCGAAAAAGGCTATTGCAGCACGTGACCTTCTCACTCAACAAGCCAACATTAAAAAAAAAAACAAAATAAAACACTTGCACATACAAAGCTAATAATAAAAGTATACATAACTTACAAACACTGAATATATAATTCAAATACTCTGAATCATTCATATAATACTTCTTTGTTTTACCAGTGTTAATTTTTATTTTTTCAATCTAAATAACCTAATGAGAATAGTATTGATTTTAAAAACCTCAAGATATATACATTTTATAAAGAGATAACAACGTATAAAATTTTAACATCATTTTGAGATTTAATCATTTTGAAAGCACTTATTTGGTGGCCAAGTATAGAGCCTTTTCACTTTCGTATCTTTTCTTTTCAACTTCAGCCAAGTCCTTGTATTTTTGTTTTTGTTCTTCAGTCAAGGCCTTCCATTCTTCACCTAACTTCTTACCGACTTGACCAAATGTGATACCTTCGTTTTCAGCTCTAACTCTATCTCTGTTTTCGTTAGCGTAGATCATGTAGGCAGACAAGCCTCTCTTTGGGGCGTTTGGGTCTTTTTTCTTCTTTTGTTTTAATTTTTTAACCTTGACTGGTTGGGCAGTTGGAATTTGGTGGTCAGACATAATGTGTGTATTTTGATATTGGTATTTAATAATGTTTTTTTTTTTTTATTGTTATTATTATTTTTTTTTTCTTAATTGATTAAAATATAATATATAAAAGAAAAAAAAAGGAAAGAAATGCTTAAAAGCAAATCATTAGTAAACAGTTCTACCGCGTTACTTGATTCATACGAGATTTATACAGTTGTAATGACATTAAAAACCTATATATCAGTATTTAACACTTTTAAAAAAAAACAACATAGAAAAAAGGCTTAGCAAAAAAAACATCATATAGTGGGAATCCTCACAAAACATGTTTAAATACAAAACATAAAAATATCACACACACTGTTTATGCTGTCCTTGTTTTTTTTCTTACAGTAAACAAAAGCTTCAAAGGGAAATTTTTTATACAGGCTAAAAAAAAAAAAACAAAGGGGGGGGCTAAAAAAAAAAGAAATTACACTGCCAGCCAATATTCACATACCCACATATTTACTAGTAGTACCATACTTTCTCTACCAATTTTTTTATTGTTTTTAAAGTTGGATCCTTATGGTTACTCATTTATTTACAATTTTGCCCTAAATAGGTAATTTTTATACACATATGTTCATTCCTGCTATACAAAAAAAAAATACTAAGTTACAATTCATGTACGCAGCACATACATAATATATAACTTGTCTATTAACACACAAATTTTACCTAAATAGGCAAAAAACAACAACCACACGGATAATTATGCTTCTATCATTCCCTTTGTGGCATACACATCTACTTGCTTAGCTTATCAATGCAATCATCATAATGCTTCAGAATATTCTTGGGCGTGAACTGATAGTAGTACTTGTCTCTCATGTATGCTCCGATGTACTTGTTGACTGTCATGAACTTAGCCACACACCTGCTGATGCACACGTTTTCTCCCTTGGTCAAGTCCCCCTCGTTGTACTGCTCCCTGTTTATGCACTTGTTGTAGCACTGATCCAGTATGCTGTTGAACTGCACATTCATCACATCAAACTGTATGCTTGCTCGCTCCATCTTTGCTGGGTCTATAGTTTCCGTACTATACAAGCTCTGTCCATTCTTGATGAAAAATGACATGGTATCCTGTGTTTCCTTTTTTATATGTGTTTTATTGATGATAACAGGTATGATCTTCGGTATGCCTTGTTATGATATGTTATTGATCAAATAACATCTTAATGAATTCCCTCACTCTTCCTGAAAAGGATTCCTTCCATCGTTTTTATTTTTTTTTTTTCATTCTCTCTCTTTTTTTTTTTCATATTGAACTTCAATCGAATTGGAAACCTTTTTTTATCTTACGAAGTCAAAAACTTTAGGCCAGATCACGTGCGCTCCTGAAAATGACTGGAATACCTTACAGCATGAACACATTCTTTCACATATTGTTGTTTATAAAGAAAGCAATTTATTTGTCTTTGGTGATATCATAAAAGCCATTAAACTAAACTATATTCAATTTATAAAATATATCTCCAACAAAGCACATATCTTATTAATCAAAAGTAAAAGAGTTATTACTTGATGTTCCCGTACTGTGATGTTCATTTCAATATTTTATATGTGCACCGCTACCATATCACAGTTTCTTTTTTTTTATTTTTTTTTCTGCTTTTTCCTTTTGACGCCTCTTGTTAATTTTTCAATCATCCATACACCTACAGTTGTACCATAATTTCTTAGTATAAGTATAAAGCTTATAACCACACTGTGTAAACCACTTCTCACTACCTTCACCAGCATTGTAATCTGGGAAACAACAACAAAAAATACACCATGACTATAGTAATCACCAATGATGACGGGCCATTGGACAGCGTCCACTCCCAGTACATTTCCCCATTTATCAATCATTACTTATCTAATTATTCTTCAGAATCAACTTACTTCTCTGAAAAGTTACTTTTGAGTGTTCCTTCAGAGCAAAAATCATGGATCTCAAAGGCCCACTTTGCCAGCAATGATGTCACAATCACATTCTTGTACTCAAGTTCTCAAGCTCCATATGATAATGAAAACAAAATAGGTCCGTTTTCCAAGCCCCTGCCTATAAATCTTCATCAAGGTTTGCAAAAAACCAAATTTGCAGCTTGCAGTGATGATGAGTTCCAGAGGATTCTGAAATCCTCCAATCCGCATCACTTGAGTGCTGCTGAATTCAAGCAATATTACGATATAGAATGGGTGCTGGTTTCAGGCACTCCTGCCACAGCAACAGACATAGGGATCCATCACTTGTTGGGAAATCCAGACGTGTCCAAACTGGTCAGTGGGCCCAATGTTGGACGAAATGTCTCTCGTCCATACATAACATCATCGGGAACGATCGGTGCCACCATGGAAAGCTACATAACCTCCGGTGGGAAAATCAATGGGATTGGTCTTTCATGGGCATACTTTGACAACATGAAGAATGTCAACAAGGCTGGTCTGGACAGTGCAAGCATGTGGAGTTGGAAAGTCATTTTCCAAATAAACCAAAAGTCCATCAATGCAGAGTGTTTTTCAGTCAACGTGCCAATTGTGAACAATGGTCTATGTGAGGACACAAAAGTCTTGCTGGCTCCTATTCAGGACAACACCTGGAGGAGTTTATTTGAGGGGCACCACGACTCATCAAGCGACAGCATCACATTCAAGTGGAGTCCAGATTTTGACTACAACAGACGAAACATGGTCAAGGGCATGAAGGAAAACCAGCAAAATGACGGTAGTTTGATTGAAGGTAAGAACATCACTGTCACTCCCCTCTTGGCTTCCTTTGCAGTTAAACTGAATGAAGAAGAATACGGAAATGAAATTCAACTATCGGATGATATTAGAAGTTTGCACATCAGTGAGCAACCTTGCCAAGCTGCTGTTATCCTCAACAACGAGGTTCCTTATGTTAACAACCTGTGGAGGTCTTTGCTAAATGGTTACACCGACAAGGTTGATATTTATAGATCTTTAAAGGAGTTAGACGACTCAAAGTATGAGTACCAAACAGTTTTTCACATTGCTGAGTATGAAGAGTTGCTACACTCAAGGTCGTTGTCCAATTCCAAAAACTATTACCAAAATAGTTACACCTTCAGAAAGTCACTAATTAGAAAGCACTATCTTTTAAAGACAATCCAGTACTACATTGCCAAGCATCCAGATAGTATTTTAAAAACAAACTTTCCCGAATCCTTTCATTTGGATTTGGATTATGCAGAATTCTTGGATGAGGCTCTGGATGACAACTGGGATTTACGTCAGGAGTTGGAGGCCTCTGCAGAGACACAACAATGGTGGATCATGAAGCCATCAATGTCAGACAAGGGACAGGGAATAAGACTCTTCAAGACCATTGAGCAGTTACAGGCCATATTTGATTACTTTGATGAGGACGAGCACGGAGCCGGATACAACGGCATCATTATCAACCAACTGAGACACTTTATCATTCAAAAGTTGCTCATGAAACCCCTCATCATTGATAACAGAAAGTTCCACATTAGGTGCTATGTTGTTTGTGTTGGTGATCTAAAGGTTTATGTTTATGACAGAATGCTTTGTTTGTTTTCTCAAGTCGAGTATGTCTCACCAACAGGTGATGAAATGGATTTGAACGACCCACAATTCTTGAGCCAACATCTAACAAACACTTGCCAGCAAACATCCATTTCCAGCAAGACAGTGAGAGAACTCAATGACGTTTTCAATGAAGGGCAAAAGGTCACTGTTACCTCAGGCATCCACAACATAGTTAAGGATCTGTTTGAAGCTGCAAAACAAGACAATTACAACTTTCAACCACTCGAAAATGCTTATGAGATTTATGGATTGGACTTCTTGGTTGATGAAGAGTATCAACCTCACTTACTGGAAGTTAACTCATACCCTGATTTCAAGCAGACCGGCGATGATCTAAGTGGCCTGATAAAGGAACTATTTGAAGATGTGTTACAGCTGTCAGTGTTGCCTAGCTTGATTAGCGAGGGTGGATTGAAAGACTCCAGTAATCTTAAGAAAGTGTTAGATATCCAACAAGAAAAGAGAAACTGGTGATAATGATATATAGTAGATACGTAATCCTTTTTGCCCTTTTTTGTTTTATCGCTATTGGATGCCATTTCTATCAAAAATGTTGCTGAAGTGGAATCATTCCTCTTCGTCATTTTCATCTCCACTCTCTCCAAAGCCTTCCTGGCCTTGTCCTGAAATGCTCGTTCTATTCGTACTGGCACTTATCAGCCCTCTTTTGACTGCAGTCAACACATTTGGCACCTCTACATCTTCCTCGGGGACACCAGAGTACTCATGGCCCCACTTGACCAGTCTTTCCCTTATTCTCTCAATCTTGAAGAAGTGCTGTCTGATGGCGACCATGTTCTTGATGAACTCCTGGTTTCGTTGTAACAGAATCTGTGTGAGTTGACGCGAAAAGGCTATTTGTTGGGTTGTGTCTGGATCGTACTCAGCAAGATCAAACAGTCTTTGGTTCAAGGTGGTCTTTTCATATTGTGGTAAACCAAAGAATGGGTCGTATTCATCATCAGAGCTGAAAACAGAGCTTGTGGATTTGTTGTTATCATTGGTGATTATTTCTGGTTTTTCATCAATGTTTTCATCAGACCCACCAAGAGTTTGTTTAGCAGTATTAACATTGCTTTCCTCGTCAAGGTTGCCTTCAATAGCAACTTGATTTGGAATCTCAGCTTGTATGGAATTTTTGTTTTCCTCTTTTGTTTCAGCATCAGTTGGTAACGGTTTATCTTCATTGGGTTTTGAGCTTACAATATCCTCGGACTTCTCAATAATGACATGCATATCATTACTATCAGATTTATCAACTTCAACGTTTTCAGCTCTACCTTCATGATTCTCTTCGACAGCTGGAGCAGTGCTCGTAACATAATCAACATGTTTTTCATTTTTTATCTCCACAGGTTTAACGTCTTCAGTTTCCGGAAAAGCTTCATCTTTTACATGATCATCGCTCCTTTTCACCGCTTCGCCTCCAATATTGTTATCAAAAGCTTCACTAACACTTTGAGCCTCATCAACAGGAGCGTTTCTTATTTGATCATTCAATTGAATAATACCATCTTCCACTTCCTTATCAACAGACTTTGATTCAACATTATCCACGGCTGCTTCTTCGGCCTCGTCCTCACTCAAGGTTAAATTCTTCCCGTTTTCTCTAAGAACATCCTCCAAATCCAGATATATTTTGTCATTGAAATCATTCTTTTCAAAATTTATATGATGGTCGTATTCCGGTAGCTTCATTTTGTCTTCCAAGTAAGCTGTGGGATCATCACCAAGAAACACACTCACATAATCATTCAACGTTTCAGATTCAATTTTAGCCTTTTCGATCATCAACGCAGTCTGTGTTTCCAAGTCATTGAACACCCTCACATTCATGAATGTCTTTTTTATTGTTGGATGGGTAACAATGTCCTTCAATGAGGATATTGGTTTCAAGATATCTTCCGCGTTTGTTAATACATTCAGGTCAAAATCCGTGTCCTCAGTCTTCCTTCTCTTGTTTACATGCCCATCACATGCATTGAACTTGCTCTTCTTTCTGCTCAGCAACTTATGCTCAACACCGTTGTAGAAGACTCTGTTCTCATAGAGCATGTTGTTCATTTTGCTTCTACTGACCCACTCAGCACCTTGTAATAGCTTCTTATTACGGTTTGTGTTTTCATTTGAGCTGATTATGTCATAGATGATGGATTGGTTTTCTTGTTTGGAATCGTACTTTCTTTTTAGATCAGGGAAATTGCCTGATCTCTGCTTGATTATGTGTCTTAAGAAGTTGGATTCTATTTCAGATTCATTCATCTTTGGTTCATCACGTCTTGTGTCTTCCAAATTTAGCATTGGTTGGATTTCGGAGTTCATGGTTGCCTTGCCAGTTCTGGCTCCTAAACTTTCGGAGTTTTCGTCATTGTCACTCAATATTGCTGATTCAATGTTTCCATGTTCTTTTTCTACTTGGGCTTCAGATTGATGATTTATCAAGGCAGGTTGGTTTTGTTCTGTTGGTTCCGCAACATACGGCAATTGATTTTCGCTCATTGTTTTTTTTCTTTATGTGTTTGACTGGATTGCAATTGTCAATACTTGAATTATTAAAACTTGCCGTCTATAATCAACCTATTGATGTGTACAGGTATTGGTGTATGATATTGAGTTTTTGGCTAACACTGTTTGTTTTTTTCATTTTTTTTTTTTTTTTACTTTTTTTGAATGCGCAAAAGATTGGGTTAGGCGAATCAAGCAGAAAAAATGGGGCTAGCGTGCGGGTAATAAAAAGCACCTAGTCTTCTATCAAAAGGCGACAGTAGTATTAATATAGTAATCAAATTTTTATTGTCCTTTCATATATACTCAATAGCTACTAACCAAAGCACTTTATATTTAAAGCAGCTATAGATTGCTCTTACCTAACTCTGATGATTTCTTTCTATACATAAATGTTAGCCTTAACTTTCTTAAACTCTTCAACCTCTTTGAATAACAACTTCGTCAAATCATTCATACTTGTCACATGATGCTCGTACTCAAAATTAAATGCTCCATATGGACACACACTTTCTTCCTTTTCATTTCTTACGTCTTTGAAAAAGCCATGGTTCAATACCTTCTCACAATCAAGTCTTTGATCAGGATCCCATTTTAGCATTTTTTCGACTAAATCCAACCCCTTGTCCCCAGCAAACGGATATATCGTTTTCCATGGCATTTTCCCATACTGCGGCTTAGGTATGCTGAAGATTTCAACAGCCACTGATGATCCATACTTCATTATGGTTTCAGACTTTGGAGTGCCCAATACTTTCAATATCTCAACTATTTGATGCATTTGATCATTACCCATAAATATTGGCTTTCGACCATAGAATTCAGCCAAAATACACCCACAAGCCCAAATGTCAACTGCTTTACTGTATTTTTTTCTACACAACATCAACTCCGGAGCTCTGTACCATCTAGTGGCAACATACGATGTAATGTGGGATTGCTTTCCAGTCTCGGACTTGATTTTTTCAAATAGATCCTCGTTGATCCCCCTTGCCAAGCCAAAGTCGCAAATCTTCAAGGTTCCCTGAATGGAACATAAAATGTTTCCTGGTTTCAAGTCTCTATGAATAACATCTGCTGAATGTATGTATTTTAAACCACACATTATCTGGTAAAAGAAGCTTTGAATGTGAAACTCAGAGAGCTGGACGGATGAATGGATGACTCTGGCAAGATCATAATCAATCATTTCTTGATAACAATACAACCCATCATATGCTTTATCAAACACTATCTCAAGATCCAATAAATTAACAATGTTCTTGTGACCTTTAAAGTATCTCATGAACTTTAGCTCTCTTATGGCTCTCTTTAGCAATATGTCTCTGGTAAAGATATTAGTCACTTTTTTAACGGCCACTTGAGCCCCATAGCTTGTCTCAACTGCCGCAGCTACAGTGCCATATGATCCTTTTCCTATGACTTCTTTGATAGTATAGTTGGGAGACACTTTGAACCCGTATTTTGGGTACAACTTCATTTCTTTTTTTTTATTAAAACTGTTTTTTTTACTGGCAGAATCATCCATAGACTTATTTAAAACATAATCTAAATTGTTTTCCTCATCTTGGTAGGCCAAATCACCGGTAATGGCCTTCTTCTTTTTAGAATTCAAAGTTGAACTGGTTTTCTTTTGCTTTTGCATTGGTGCTTTCAGATCAACGTTGATGCTGTCTTTTTTTTGAAATACATTGGAAATAATATTGTTGTTATAAGTAGTCATGCTTCCTGTTTTATCTACGTCCTTCGGTTGGTGATAACAATACTGGGTTGTTAGTTATAACTTATTCTATTTTTTTGCAAAAAGAAACAAAAAAGAACATGTAATGATGTATTATTCAGTAATATATTCTAATACGTAAAAACAAAAATAGGAGTAAGAATCAGCTGTATCGACTATATATATTTGGTTTAATTTGAGTATTTTGAATATTGAAAGAAATATTGAAGTAATTAATTAAAGGCTTTTGTAAATGATTAATCGTTTTCACGTGACTTAATTCAGTCTTTCACCTTTCCACGCTTTCCAATTTCATTTCACGTTACCATAGGGAAAACAAAAAAAAATCATTAAAACTCTTATCTCTGATTACAGCAAAACAGTATGTATACACCCTAACAGACACTTACTATAGATTTTCTAAGTGAGATATTCAATTGTGTATTTGTTGGAATACTATTTTGCTTTTTCCTTTTGACGTGTACCAAATTAGCACTCTAATCAAAACATGGGTCAAAAACTATCCATACTGGCTCAAACTACACCATACATAGATATATCATCTTACATTGATATATTCGATGATATCCAGTTCATCAAGAACTTGAATAATAACTCTAAGTTTATTTCTACTAATCAATGCATAACTTTGGATGAGAATCTGCTGATTACCAAGGTGTTCATTAAGCCTAATCTGATTATAAATGAACCTAGCACAGCACAGTATATTAACTCCATCAGTGAGGACAACTCCATTGATATCAATTTTTCATTGATCCAGCAAAATCTAAATAATGAAATTGCCAAACTTGAAAATGTCCCAAACACCATTTCATACTTTTACATATTGGATACCCCCAATGCAGCTTACCTATTTAGACCTTACATTCATGAATCTTTGAAGGAGAATCTTAACGAGAACAAAAATTATGGATTTGAAACCATTAGAATAATGACTCTGTTCAAAATTTTTCAAATGCTAAAAATACTTGAGAATGTGCATGATAAAAACATTATTCATGGTAACATCAACATGAACAACTTTCTGGTGGACTCCCTGGACATCATTAAATTAACGGATTTCAGCATGAATCTAAAGCCATTTTACTTGAGAGAAGATATGCCCAATGAAATTGATTTTTACTTTGGAAAGAACAATCACGCCGTGGTGAGACCAAGCTCTGAAGCTACTACTAAGGGCACAACCATGGGAATTGATATGAATAGACAGAAAAATAAAAGACAGGGGTTTTATCTTGCACCTGAAAGATTGAATACAGAAAAAAGAAATGTCAAAATTGACATGGTTACTGATGCAATCAAAAAGAGCGATGTTTTCAGTTTAGGATGTGTCTTTTATGAAATGCTCATGACTTGGTGTCAGCAGAGTATTGGAAAAAACGTGAGTCTCTTCAGTATCCAAGACATATTCAATTTTAAAAACGGTGACTACACCGAATACGAAAAGAACATGGAGATAATTGATGAAGTTTTTGGTAAGAAATCTAGCTTAGAAAGTCAATTAATTAGAGATTGTACTAATGTTGATGTTAACAAAAGACTTACAGTAAAGGAGATTTTAGAGAAGTATACAAAAAATGGCTTGTTTCCTTCTTTGTCTTTCAACTCCATGTATGAAAACATCTGTCTCCAATTGAAAGATACTGATATGGTTGATTTTAGATTTCCTGCTTTTGCTAATAATATAAAAGATGTATGTCTCAATCTAAGTTATGAGTTGGAAAGGTTAGATAGCAATGACTCTATAGAAAACAAAGTATACGAACTAAACGAAATTATAAATATTCCCAATGAGCACAATAATTTTGAATCGCATGTGTATAGATATCTCAACTATTCTGAATTATTGGATAAATACGATTCCGCTCTATTGAAGCAAAACTTGGGGATTTCATATGTCCACATATTAGGAAAGTTGTTGTCGATATCATTGAATAATGTCAACGATATTATACTTTGTATAAACAGCATTACCTTACTATCGCAGTTTTGTGAAGATGCTCTTAAACTAGATGTTTGTATACCGTATCTATTTGCTTTCTTTAATGAGTGTGAAAACAAACAATGTAAGGAGCATTTAATGGCAAAGATCATATTGATTTTGAAAAGTATATCAGGTAGTAATGATAAGATGACACAAGAGAATTTGCACGACACAGTGAATTACTACATTTTCCCTACATTCAAAAAAAATCTAAATTCTTATGATAACGAAACTATCAAAATTATTCTGAAGGGAGTACCAAGTTTGTTGTCATTAACTAAAAATTCAAAATATTTGAAAAAGGCGTTGATATCCATTATATCACATGTCTTAACATCCGAAGAAGTTAGCAATATAGCTCTAAGGATAGAGTTACTTAAGCAGATCCCCAAAGTTCTGAGTGTAGTTGGTGAGCAAGTTCTCAACGATTTAATCATAGTGCATGCCATAACATACCTGAATGAGGACTCACCATTGCTTAAAATTGAATTACTCAACTGCCTGTGTAAAATTGGAGAATACGAAGGAGAGGTGATCTTTGAGGAGATTATATACCCTCTCTTAGTACAAAACTTGTATTTGTACCAGGATAATGAGAGTGTTATGTTGGCTGTATTAGAAAATTTGAAAAAAATGATTGAAACCTTCATATATCATGAAAAAATAGTTCTAAATAAAGCTGACAAGGGCAATGAATCTGATCTTGAAGGTTTTAATCAGTCAGAGACTAATAAAAAAAAGAAATTGTTTGACAAGTATACGTTGTTGGATTTGATTGAAAATCACTTACTCAACTTTTTGCTGCTTCCTTATAAATCTTGCAAAGTTGAAGTTATATCAATCTTGAAACTTGCTCTTTTAGGTAGCATTGACCTGAGTGAGCTGTACTGTCTATATTATCCTTTGATTAAGCCTTATTACCACATGAATATGGAGGTTAATGAGGAACTTCTTGAATGCTCATGTAGAAGTAGCATAACTTCTGAGCAATATGATTACCTGTTACTGTGGTACTTAAAGGTGGACAGTACACTTTTCTGGAAGGAGAAGAGAGTAACTGGTGATAAGTATGAATTTGAATATTCCAATTACTTTGATAAGAATAACCTAGATGAGAATTTGTCAATGGAAGATAAGATATATTTCAATAACTTGAAGAAGTATTTTAACTTGGATCCAAAGCATTTATGGAAACTATCTAAACTAAGAAAATATACCAAGAAAGTTGCTGGCGGTCTAACAAGCGTATTCAAAGCTTCGTTTATCAAGAAAATGGAAACGAACAGTTTTAAAGGCAAACACAAATTAAATATAATAGATTTGCAAAAGGAAAATGGCATGATAAGTTCCCTAAATATAAAAGCTGATACTCTTGATTATCAAATTGTTTTCAATGATGAGCGAGTAGCAAGTAAAAAGAGAACATCTAGTGGATATAATTTGCGCAGGAATAGCAAGTTGATACCGCAAAGACTTTTAAATGATGCTCTGAAAAGTATCAATGATGAATCTGCAATATCTGTTGAAGAAGTGGATAGCTCAAGCAATGAACTGGAACAAGTGTTGCTAATTGAATATAAAAAAAGTGAATACACGGTCGAAAAAATCATTAACGATGAAAATGTTAAGGATAAAAACGTTTTGGGATACATAGAAAACTTAGAAGCTATTCCCGAACTCAATGATCTAAAAGAGTTGGAAGGAGAAGGAGAAACATGTTTAGACGTTGTCATTCCAACTGAAAAACAATGCAGGGCAGAACTTTCAAACTATACTAAAGTTAACTTTGACTATGGAAAAAAGATAAAGTTTGTTGAAAGTAGTGAGAAATATCTCATTGTAGTGAATGAGGAAATGATGCTGGAGAATCAGGAAAAATTGGAGATTATGATAGTTGATCTTATCAGGTTTGAGAACTCTAGCATTCTGGATACCTCTAAGTTTATTAAGAAGTTTGATCTTTCTTTGTTGCTAAGTGACACCCATGGTGTTTCCGTTACTACATTAAAATTTTGGATAAATGATGTTTTTGTTGTTGGGTTTTCCAATGGTCAGAATGACATATTGAAGCTTCATTATACAGGAACCTTGTCTATTTCAAAATTAAAATCATTCAACATACAACAGCCAGAGTTCTTAATAACTTTTAAGTTTACCAATGGCTTGATTTATGGAATGAGTAATTACAGTTCAATATATGAGTATAATTATGTCAATAGTAACTTGAAAAAAGTCTACGAGTATCAATCTAAGGTAATGGAAGAAATGTACGATAATTTGGACATTGATGATTTTAACTTCGATTATGAAGCCTGTAAAGATTTCACAATTTACGGCAATTATCTGTTTATAGTAACTAGTATGAATAATCTGTATGTGATAAACATGGATTTCAAGATTGTTAAGGAGGTTTATACTCTGTATCAAAAGAAGGGTTCTGTAAAAGAAAAAGAAGATAGTGTTATAACACCCTTCGAAACCATCAATGCTTATCAAAATGGCAAATTGGTTCTTACTGGAGGCTATTCTTTAAGTTTAATGATGATTTTCAATATATCAGACTTTGAAGGCATTTCTGAGAGTAATCTAGCTATAAGTAAAGAGGTTATAATGATGAACTCCATGAGCTATTATAGTGATGACTTGTATGATAAGTTCATTTTAAGGAAAGTATCTCAAAAAGATGAGTTTTTGAGGATGAGAAACGTAGATGAGAACATCAACATCGTAAAGTATGAATGGATAGATGATAGAAAAATCATATTCATGAACAACAAATGCAACGACATAGTTCTGATGGATATTGAAAATGGAGCTAACAGTGTAATATTTGATGACTATAGCAACAACGACAACTACAAAAAGTACAACATGAACAATCAGCTAAAGCTTTATTACAGAAACGTGAATACAAAGAATAGAAAAATTAATCTAAGGCATTTTAAGTATATTCAAGTTGATAGTGAAAGTAGTATATTGGTTGTACTCGACGTCGATAGTAACTTGTTCATTTATGATATATACCAATCTTAATTTAAGAATTTATTCAAGTATCATTTTAATTAATCTTTGTAGTTTAAACTGTTAATTTACAAATGTAAACTTAGTTAGTTTAATTAGAGCTTTTATACTTTCTTTATAGAAAAAGCCTGAAATAGTAAAATTTTTTGTTTTTTCCAATAATTTTTTTGCTACAAGGTCACGTGCGCTAAAAATAATATGTTACATTATAAAATAATAAACAAATATAAAAAACACCTATTGGAAGGTTATTTCACGTATAACCATTATATTAGGTATACATCGAAAAAGTAACATTGAAACACCATACACATCACAATACTTTCCTAAAAGAAGATTATAAGAGAAGATATGGATGAATTATACAATCAACTAGATAGCTACAAGAATAAGTTTAAGATTACAACCAACAGTAATCCCATTCCTCTCTCCTTAAAGCTATTAGATACATCCTCAATAGGATTAAATCACAGTTTGAGTGACATACTACAGCAGAACAATGCCATTAATGAATTGTTTAAGAAGCATATCTTAGAAAATGAGGATAACATTTTGGAGTTGAATGATAACCTTAATAGTTACATGAAAATTTTCATTAAATACATCCACACCAAAAACGTTGATTATGTAGAGAGTGAAAGTGGATCATTCAACACCAACAACTTAAAGATTTTGAATGATAAAATAAACAAAAATTCCTATGTTCTTAAGCTGTTGAGTTTGATAGAGATGATTATAAGTAAACAAAGAGAATTAGAAGGAAAAATCCATCAACTGAATATGAACATTGAAAACCTTGAACTTAATCTTTTGAAATCATTCATCAAGCAATACTCTTACTTGGATAATTTAACCAATAGCAATAAACTATTTTTACTTAAAGATTATAACATTGTTAGTAGCAACTCGAAAATAAAGGCCAAGATCAATGCTCTGATTGAAATATTTATAATCAAAGTGATCTTTGATAAAAATAGTATCTACACTGAAAGTGAACTGAAAACTGTTTTCTCTGAATTAATTGAGCTATTAGACAACAGTGATTTAATACATAACATAATAACAAATATCAACACAGACAAGACTTTTGAAAAAATGCTAATCAAGGAAATCAATTTTTTGAAGTACGA
Source organism: Hanseniaspora lachancei (assembly GCA_030567275.1). Lineage (NCBI taxonomy): Eukaryota > Fungi > Ascomycota > Saccharomycetes > Saccharomycodales > Saccharomycodaceae > Hanseniaspora > Hanseniaspora lachancei. Next base: position 15,386 of record JAJLRX010000258.1, on the reverse strand, counting down.
AAACTTGCAAAAATATGATGTTATAAAAAAATACAAGTTCAAGACATTAAAAGATATTTTGAACGATAAAAATGATTCAAACATTAATGAGGTTATAAAGAAGAATGAATATGATATTGTTGTTTATGAATTCTTTGAGACATTTTTTTTCAATTTGGAGGCTAAATTTCAGAGACTGTTGATATTATCCAAGTTGGTTGATTCTGGGTCAGGAGACAATACCAACACAAATTTGGTAATCAACCAACTAGAAGATTTCATATTGAAAATATTGAAATTCTATTTAATTCCGTCATTTAACACTAAAACTGCCCATCCTATTAAGTCTCATAATACCAAAATATTCAACATCGATAGATCTGTAATAACGGCTGCCAATGCCAGTGTTGTAACAAATAACAACAATGATTTGCTGATAGTGCCTGCCAATGTTCTCAACTTAAAGTTCATTTTACCAAACTTGATACCAATATTGAAGCTGTCAACTAACAGCAATTTTATGAATGCATTTTTAAATCACCAGTATCTTAACGAGGTTTTTTTGAACTTTACTACATTCACAATTTTGAAAAATAATAACATAGTCTCTGTTCACAAAATGGTATCCAATTTTATCATCTTTTATAATAAGATTTTCACTTTTTTCAAAGGGTTGGAGTTTCAATACAATCATGAGCTGTTGACAAAAATTGTAAACAACATAGAAAAATTTGTTAATGACCTGATGGAGTACATGGTAAGTTATTTCAAGCAATATGAGATCAATAACAGAAGTGAAAAAAAGTTTGTTATAGACAGTTTGGACACTGTTAAGAAGGAAATTGATCACTGGATAATTAATAATGTTGATATTGACACCGTGGTAACATGTTTTGATATGCTTGAACAATTAAAGAATTTATCTCAATGGTATGAAAACAACATAATATTCAATGTCATTAATGAAAATAAAGACGACAACATTGTTGAAAAATGGATCATCAATGATGAAGAGCTCATAAACAACAATGATTCTGTTTTCAGTGATTTGACTTATTTGCCAAACATTAACGGGGTTCAAATTCTATCCGAATTAAGTAATCACATTGATTTATTTATGAAGGGAAAGTTTGACAAGGCTTTTATCAATGATTATTATTACAACAAAGCTAAATACTATAGCTTATACTTGATCAACAAGTGTATTGGAAACATTTTGCTGAACAACGACTCCAGCAACAACTTGTATTTAAGGGAAGACTTGAGCACCAATGAAAACATCACCAAAATTAATACGATTGTGAAAAGACTGTCAAATGAAAAAGGGTTCATCAATGAGTTTATAAATTTCAGTATTATTCACAACTTCATGAAGCTGAAGAGATTCAACAACCTAAAGTACATAATTATAAACTTGCTGAAGCTTGATGACATTGATTGCAATGGTACAATCAACATTCTAAAGTTGTATCAATTAAATGTCAATGATATTATAGATATTTTTAACAACAACAACGTTGATGCTGATGTCAATGTTGTTAAGCATTTAGTGAAAATGAAGATTGTAGAGGAAAGTGATGGAAACCAAAGCATTTTGAACATAAGATTGAATGATTTGTACAAGAAGATGGGTGAGTAACTTATCATCGGTGGTTTTTACATTATGTATATTGATTTTTTTACCGTTAAATTACAATTACGCGTTTTAATTCAAACTATTTTTTTATTTACAAGTTGATGATTTTAAGAAATTATGACACAGAAAGACACCAAAAATACACATACATTCAATAGAACCAGTTGTTTTTGACCAATTATAACTATAGGCTGTACTAATTATTATGGTAATAGTTCTGTCCGATACAAGTGATGTAGAGATCTTGGACCCAGACACAAACGGGCCTTCTTTGTCGAGGATTAATGGCCATCAAGATGACATAGCTATTATCGAATTAAGCATCACAGATGATTCAAGTGATGTCATGGAACATAGGAAAAATTGTGAAGATGATGGAAAAGATAATGGTTTCTTGAGTGACCATGAAACGTACTGTACACCTCCTTCTAAAAGAAAATTGAAAAATGTTATCAATAATAGATTGGAGTTGTTTTCAGAGAGTTCTGACCAACATTTTCCAAAACTGGGTACAGATAATAAGGAAAAGTTATTTATTGATAGCAACGATGATATAAAAGCTAATGAAACTAAATTAAAGAAACAGGACGCTGCATCCAGAGAGATTATTGATGTCGAACTAAGCGATGACCGTTTACTTGGAGAAAACATTGCTTCTCCTATTATAAAAAGAAAGAAATCAGAATTTGATGAAGTTGTTGTTTTGGAATTATCAGATTCTTCTGATGAGGAAGTTTCAACAGCTAACAAGATAATCAATTTAAATAGTAATAGCAATGAAAAGACAGCTACAAATATATCCCCAAACAACGCCAATAACGTAGTTGATGATTTCTTTGAAGATGTGCCTTTATCTCAAGGAAATCAAACGGATAATTCAATAATGTTAAAGGTCCTTGAAGTAATATCTGATGTTGAAGATGTTAATGATAGCGGCAAAGTCTCGGCTTTGGAAAAATTACCTGTAAATAATGAGATAAGTGACTGGGAAATCAAACCCCATGTAGATTATCTAGCCACGATACAGATAACGGCAAAAGACTTGGATCTCCAACTTAGAGAGATTCATAAAAGTAAACTAGCAAAGCAAAGGTATACGCATGCGAATAAGGTGAAAAGAATTTTCAAACAAGATATAGTGGACAAGGAGTTATTGATGATAAGTAACATGGATCTTACAATGAAGAATAACCAACATGACTGTTTCTACATACAAAACGGAGATCTTCTGATAAGGAAAAGAGAGGACAGTTTTTTAAGAAGGGACATTAAGGAATTATCAAAGGTGATACCAGACTTGAAATATGCAGCTTTCACTAGAAGATTGACCTCTGTCTATGAATTGAACTCAGATATATTTCTACCAATAAAAGACTTAATGAAAGTCAACAACAAGATAAACAACAAGGAAAGCAAAATTGACTTTGTTGATGTTGACATGTCTGAAAGTTTGCTTTTACTAAATATCCAAAGACTGTATGAGATATTTCATTTTAAGGAATACATTAATGTTAAGAAAAAATTTGAGACATATCTATTAAACAACAAGAAAATTAGCTTGATAATAACTGGATTCAACAAGTTTAAGATAAAGTTGGTTAAATGGGAAAATTCTCAACAATTACAACAATACCAAAGCTTACATAATGCAACAATAAAAAAGTCCAAAAAAAGTCTGATACCTGAAGAGTATCAGAACTGTTCACTAAAGGCAGTTAATGAATTTATCTTGCGTCTACAGATGACATATCCTACCCATGTGCACTGCAAAATAATTGAAACAGAAGTGATTTTCATTAATGATTGGATGTTGAATTACTTGAAGACAATACTACGTAGACGGTATGTGGAAAAAAAAGAAAAGCTGATATACAAGAGCAGAATAACAACATCTAGTAACAATCCTTTTGAGAACTTTTTGTTAAGTTTGTCAGGAATAACCCAAAACAATGTATCCCAAATATCAGCATCATTAGGAGGGAGTTACCAAAATCTGGAAAGAAACATAGATGAGATGAAAGGGTCTAATCGGTACAAAGGAACGGAAAAGAAAATTGTTAGCTTGTTAGACAAGTTCATTAAAAGTAAAGATAAGGATGAATTACTGTGATAAATAGGAAATTAGTTTGGTATAATCATCTTGATTTAGTCTATCCCAACATGATTGGTTTTGCTTTAAAAGCGATAATTGATTGGTTAAAGATACTTTATAGTCCGGTAAAATGTCAGTGATGAATTTCTTTTCAATAAGATTGTTCAGTAATCTTATTGAGCTATCCAAAACATATATTTTATTATTTTTCTCGTCAAACTTCAATAGGTTCAAAATGTTTGTAGGTAAATCCATGTCCAACCAGAACTTCAAGATGGCATCTTCTTTAACATCACTAACAGTCAATAAAGATTGTAACAATGAACTTAATTTCAGCTTGATTGCATAGTTTAACTCATCCATGTTAGAGAAAAGTTGTTTGATGATGAGTATGGATTTAGGATTGGTGAAAAACATAGCTCCCCATTGAACGTTATGTCTTATTAAGTTGGACAACCCGTACAAGGTTTTACTGATAAGTAATTGAGTTTCATTGAGGTTATTGCCTGAGTTTAAATGTTCCAACAAATTAGCAACGATTTCAATCATTAAGTCACAAACGTTAACCTTTTTGTCTTCTTCATCAGTGGTTACGAACTTCATGAAGTCAGATTGTAATGGTTCATTGTTTTGACAAGATGAGCCAACAATCTCAACAATATTCGCCATGAATTGCCAATTACCAAATTCCAGCTCTTGTTTGAAGTTTTTCAAGATGGCTAAAATCTCATCAATCAATTTCATGTAGCTCAAGACAGAACTGTTGTCAACGTTTTCGATTAAAAACAGGAAGTTTTCAGATGCTTGGATTCTGTTTTGAAAGGCTTCTTCTGAAACTTCATTCTTGTTGATAGTTATGGCCATAATCTGCATGTTCATTTTCATAAGGGTGGGGTCATCATAAGTTTGTTCATTGTGCTCCTTCAAAAGCATTTGCTTTAAAAGAATTTGTTGTTCATAGGTTAACGAAGACATATCAACATCTTCCCCATTAGCTATTTTGGTACTCCAGGCAAGTAATTTATCCATTTTGTAATATAAAGTTGGTCAGTTTTATAGATTTAGCAGTTTGCTTTGGAATTTAGTAAATGCTATTTCTATATGGTTATTCATTAAAGCATGTCTCTTTCCAATAAAGTAATGTTAGTGTTACTAATATTACTGATTTCATAAATATATTTATATAAAAGAAAAAAGTCGATGAGATTTCTGGTTTGTTCTTTCAAAAAAAAAGGAAAAAAAATTTTTTTTTAGTGGTGATACGCACGTGCCAAAGAAAAGAAAAAAATGAAAAAAGAGTAAAACTGGGTATATAATTATTCCAGAATGTTCTAATCAGATCCCAAGGCTGAGATCATTATCATAACGAAAGTCATCTAAGATAAAGTAATAATTCAAGTTAAAGAGCTTATTGTAATCATAAAAGTACATTGCTATGGCTTCATCGTACTTTTTCTTGTCCACATCCTTTCCATACTTGTTAATCATCTCATTGATAAGAATATTCTGTACAAACTTCTTCAATTCAATATCATCTTTCTGCCCAAAGATATCATAATACAACTTCATCACTTGCTTTAAGTACTCCAATATCATCAATATTTGTTGAAAACCCATGGATGAAGTATAGTTTTTCAATACAATCATATCATCATATTTCTTGCTTCTGTTGCTGAAAAAGATATACTCTATATCCAAGGATGAATCTATGTTTTTTAATTGATCTATGGATTTTTTAATTTGTAAATCATTGGTCATTTCATTTAATATCAAGTCCTTCAGTAACATCTCATATTTACTTTTCAAAACATCATCATGCATGTTATCAGTTACCAAGTCATAGATTTCATCGTATTGTTTTCTTTGCAGTAAGAGTTGATACTGCTCATTGATGTTTCTATCTGAGATCTCTAGACTTGTCTTTCTACTGTTTTGCCTAAATGAGTTTTGAAATTGTTGATCCCATATTTCAGGAGATGAAGAGGCAGAATTCAATCTTGGTGTTGTGGGTTGTGATATGGTTCCGATAAAAGATGTTACTCTAGGTTTGTTATAGCTGCTCAATCTTCTGTTGTGATTTTGAGAAGTGCTGTTTGTTGAGATTGACAGTTTTTTTGAATGGTTGATCTGAGGCTTATTTGATAAGGACTTGCTTAGAGATTGAATCTTCTTATCCAATTTGTTTATATCTTGCTCCAGTACTTTGTTTTCTTTCAGAACAATGTTTATTTGAGTCAAAAGGTTTTTTAAAACATTGTCGTTAAGTTCTATGTTTAATGATTTGTTTTCTTCCTTTATTTTGCTTGATAGTTGATCTATAATGGTTGTGAAAATGCTCAAGGTTTCTGTCTTTGATCTGTTCTTGTTCAATAAAAGGTTGTTCAGAATTTTGTTGTAATCAAAGTTGTCTGTATCAAGATAAGACATCACTAGTGAATCGTTCAACACAACGTTCTCCTGAGGAACGTTGAATTCAGGCAGGGCATGGTTGTCTAAGTTTTTCAGAGTTTGTTCTAGTGTTTGGTTGTTGTTGTGATGAAAAGATAGTCTTCTTTTCATCTTGACATTAGTTTTATGAGTTCTTTGAGAATCATCCATTGTGCTTGGCATTAATAAACTTGTATATGGTTCTGTATGTTGATGTTTATTTGTATATTTGTATTCCAGAAGTGTATTTCTGAAGTCTTTAGTTAATTTTTATTTTCAAAAAAAAACTAAGGAGAGGCTGCACAGGTTAAAATCATGTTCATGATGTTATCTTACCCTACCTTATGTGTCCCAAACCGGAAATGCGAATCAAATAAAAAAAAAAAACAAACTAAAAAAATAAAAATTTTTTTTGTTTCTTTGGGGTGAATGTTTTGTATATTTTTAACTTAGTGTAGCAGTTTGATCTAAAAGTTCAATACTAAACTAATGCAATTGTCAGTAATGTTTAACAAAAATAAGTAAACTATTCTGCTTTCAATACATCAATACACACCATAAAATCATTGCACATAAAAAAAAGGCCCTTGACCATTTCTCTTTACCAAACATCATCTCTGAGAATGAGCATCAATTCATTGGAAGTCAATAACCTAATACTTCAGTACTTGAAGGAAAACAATCTTCTACTTAGCTACAATGCCATTAAATATGAGCTCAATGAAAAATACAACATTAATATCAGCAACAGCAATGTTCCGTATGGGATGCTGATAAATTTAATCCAAAAGGGTATTTTTTACTCACAACTGGAGTCTTTAAAGACAAATTCAAACACAAGATTTATTAATGACAATATATATACGTTACAACAACTCTATGAAGACAATAAGGAAAAACTCTTATATGCCAACAAGAATGACAGCAAAATGAACAAAAAAAGAAAATATAATGATGTCGAAGAACAAGACTCCAATACAAGCTTTATTGAAACTCAAAATGTAACTTATGATGAAGTTGAACTTGAATATAAACAAAGATTTTCGAAAGCTTTTGAAGTTTATGAACAGAAGTGTTTGAAATCTGAATTGAACAATCCTGGTGATGATCATTCAATAAAGCAAAGAGACATTGAGAACATTGAACCTATTGTAAAATACAACTCCAGTTGCTATGCGGCATTATCCAATGATTCATTGGTTTCAACAATTAAGGAACCTTCCAGAGAAAGAGGGTTCCTAACATCCATAAATTTGAATAATTTGATAAACTTTCGTGAGGATGAGCATGTTGGTAGCATTAAGATGAGTAAAGTGATTAAAAAGAAGATGCAAATGATTGATGAACCAAAGGAAACACCAAATCAAAACTCTATATCGCTTTCGGCGCTGAGTAACAAGGATTTGTTGTACTACCATTTACAAAACAGTACCAATGCAAACATTGTTGAATCCAATGAGACAATAAAGGAAGAAGAAGTGGTCCTATTCAACCAACCAAGATCAAACCTGATTCAATTTAGCAAGGACAAGACCTTGTTTGGTGTTGGGTTGAGTGATGGTACTGTTCTTCTATACAACTCACCTGAAAATAAACTAATAACAAAGCTGACTATGCATCACAACACAATTCTTCATATGAACTTCAATGATAACAACACTTTACTGATTACAATAGACACTAAGGGAAGTATCATAGTATGGAACCTGATCAACTTTGAAATCATAAAAATAATAGAGAACGTCAAGATTCCTGGGTTTGAGAGTCTTTTCCTAACAAACTTAAAGTTTATGATTCCCCTGAAGGAGGAAAACAAAACTTTCATAGGAATATACGAAATATCTGATGATTTGAAGAGAATCAAGCAATTGGGCAGACTTAAGAACTCAGCCTCTCCTATCTTAAGTATGAGGATGTTTTCCAAGTATAACTTGCTGTTGACGTTGAATGATGACAACATGGTGCGCATATATAAGGGCAAAAACACATCAACACCAACAGTAACGTCGCTGCTCACGACTGAAAACGACAACATCCTGGATGTGTTCATAAACGAAATTAACGAAAACATGTTTTTGATCAGCGGGGTCACCATCAAGGCAAAGCTTACAAACTTGCTCATAAACATATCAGATGACAATTGTAACATAACTGAGTTGAATACAAACACAACTCTTTTGATGGATGTGGATGAAGTGCCTGTAATTGCCACAGACTTGTACAAAAAGAAGTTTTTGGTGCTAGGCCAAGTCAATGGGAATGTGCATGTTTTCGATGTTTCTAAATTATTTAGCAATACCGATGCGAGTGATGAAAAGATACTCGAAAAGTATCAATACTTGGAGAAGGAAGAGAACACTCATCTCACATATATGAATGTTTTTGACAAGGAAGACAGAATTTATGTGAATGTTGGATTTGATAAAGGATGCAGTAAGATATTCAATATCAAAGATATCCAATTGTAAGACTATATATGATTAGCAAATGATGTAGATACAAGAATATCGTTTTAGGCTTAATTTATCATTTTTTTATAGTTTTTTTTGTTTTGTTTTTCTCAGCTATTTTTTTCTTGATTTGAGAAAAAAGAAAAAAACTGCAAAATAATTTATACACACAGAGAACTCCTCATCCTAAAAATAGTATAAATCCCACTAAATCAAAAGTAACATCCTATACGCCTATACATATATCAAATGGATAATATTATTGATAATAGAAATATTTACAGTCTCAATTCGGACGTAAACACATTGAACAACGATAAGCTTTTACTCCACGATGACAATTCATCGCTGCTTATACTTATAATTGACTTGCAGAACTTTTTGTTGTTTGAAAGTGATATTTCAAAGATACTCAAGAATGTGATTATATTTATCAATGCGCACTTGGCTTACTCCTCAAGTAACAAGGTTTGTTGTATAGTCAATGACGAAAAGGAGGGCACACAGTTTTTGTATCCAAACGATGATCTTGTCAGTGAACAAAAGGAATACATGAACGAAGACACATACCAAGAGTTTAAGAAGATCGATGAAAGCATTTTGAACAAGCTAAACAAGATTATAGAAAGTAACAATCCAAGTTTACTAACAAAACAACGATCAAATCTAGCAGGATCTATGAGCTGTGGATTGACGTACATACACAGAGTGTTGAAGGAATCCATATCATTGAAGGCACGTATGCTTGTTATTACAGGTGAATCGAAGAACAGCAACATAGTGCAAAGCCACCAATACATACCAATCATGAACTGTATATTTACATCTCAAAAGTTGAAGTGTCCCATAGATGTCTTGAAGATAAATGATACGAATTTGGGGAACAAGGAAACATCCAACTCTTTTTTGCAGCAAGCCACAGACGCCACGAATGGGATATATCTGGAAATCAACGAGGTCAATGGGATGATCCAATATTTGACAACAGTGTTTTACCTGAACACCATAGTAACATCAACATCCATTGACACGAACCTGAAAATTAACAATTCCTTGGACAATCTCGATAAGGAAGTTGAGGACACAGATGTGCTTGTGAAGACACACGATGATATACTGGTGAAGCCTTCAACAACACAAGTTGACTTTAGAACCTCGTGCTTTCTAACAGGAAAAATTGTTGCTGTTGGGTTTGTTTGCAATGTCTGTTTAGTTGTGATATCATACATACCAAGTTCATTAAAGGATTGCCCATGCTGTGGATCAACATTTGATGTTAAAAGCTTGAAGAAATTGAAGTATTGGCAGCTGCAACAGAACACTAACAAGAAAAAGGGATTCATTAAAAAAGCCAATAAAATCAGTCAATCTCAAGACAGCCAGGGCTCTGCTGATAAACCTATTGAGTTGTCATAATGTATATAATTCATTTACTTGGTATGATATTTTTGAATTAGGAGTTTCCAACATTGCGGAGTTAAAAATAAACAAAAATAATAGAATAAGCGAAGTGAAATGTATATATTTTTTTTCTCTTTTCAAACTTTGGAAAATTATTCACCATTTATTATTGATAATTTATAAAATGTTAACTTAGAGGTACTAAAAGAAATACCATAGTTAAGCGTTAAAACGAAAAGATGTCTGACGAATTGATTGCAGCTCAATTGATTGATACCCCAGTTGAACCATCACCATTTATCTCCATTTTGTCTGGTTGCTTTGGAGGTATAGCCCAAGTCATCACCGGTCAACCCTTTGATTGTGTCAAAGTTCGTTTACAAACAGCTCCTGCTGGAACCAACCCTTCGTTGCCATCCATTGTAAAGGAAATTATCAGCAAGGAAGGATATGCTGCATTTTACAAGGGAACAACAACTCCATTGTTGGGAATTGGTGCCTGTGTGAGTGTTCAATTTGGATGCAATGAATACATGAAGAATTACTTCATCAAGAGGAACAACGGCTCAGACATGAGACTGACCCAGTACTTTCAGTCAGGTGTAGTTGCAGGTATAGCCAATGCTCCATTGGCAGCTGTCATTGAACATATAAGAATCAGACAACAGATCAACAAATCCAAAAACGCACCTGGAGCCCTTGCAATTTTCAAGACTATTTATAAAAGTAATGCCATGGGAAGAGGCCTGTTAACCACAGCCATAAGAGATGGGTTTGGATTGGGATGTTACTTTACATTCTACGAGTTCTTGATCAACAATCAGCTAAAAACCAACAAGCATTACGAAAATAACAGAAAAAACATTGAGTCCTGGAAGTTGTGTACATTTGGAGGATTATCTGGTATAGTTCTTTGGTTGTGTATCTATCCAGTAGACATTGTCAAGTCCATTAAACAAACTGGACCAATAGAAAAGAAACCAGATGGCATTGTTCACATATTCAAAGGACTGTACAAGGTTGGTGGTGTTTGTGGATTCTTCAAGGGTATAGGACCAGCCTTGATAAGATCGTTCCCTGTCAATGCAGCAACCTTCCTAGCCTTTGAAGCCTCCATGAGAGCATTAACCTAGTGTTATTAAGTGACTTGTATGTAGAAACTCCGATAACGCTTGCCATATATCACGTTTTTTTTTTTAAATTTTACAAAAAAAGCACAAAGATGTAATAATGAGATTGAGTCATCGCACCAAATGCCAAACTAATTCTTTTTTTCCAATCATCGACTTTCCTAAATAGGAATCTCATTTTTGGATATATTTTTCTTCATATATGGTGTCCTGTTGTCAATCAAGAAACTCTCCGGTGTGTGTGACATTCAGTTTTTTTATAATTTTATTTTTTGGATTTATAATCCTAGATAACGAATATAACAAAATATTTACCGCTATTGGCTATTACTTCTTTTTTATTGAGTCTTGAATAAACTATCTCTATACCAAACCCTGTTACAATCCATCATGAACTTTCTAAAGCCAGAGTCAGTTTATAAACTCGAAAACATCAGAAATGAATTAGTCCAAATGGAGGATTTCATTATCTTTCAGTTGATCAAAAGATCTGAATACCCTATCTCATCAATCTTGTACTCTTCTGATGAGAAAGTCAGACCACAGTTACCTGATGTGAATTTCAAGGGATCCTTCATGGACTACATGCATAGAGAACTTGAGATCTTACAATCCAAATTAAGAAGATTTGATAGTCCAGATGAAAAGCCATTTTTTCCCGAGGATATACAACCTAGTTTGCTGGAAAAAATACAATACCCCAAGTTACTGGCTGACAAACATAAGATTAACTATAACATTAAGATTAGAGACTTGTATGTGAACAAGTTATTGGACTTGATAGCAGACCAAACACCAGATACAGAATATATCAATCAACAGTTGGGATCAATAACAGTTATAGATATTGAATTGTTACAGAACTTGAGTAGAAGAATTCACTTTGGGTTGTTTGTTGCTGAGAGTAAGTTCAGAAGCGATGTTGAAAAGTTCACCGAATTGATCAATAACAAAGATTATGACGGGATATATGAGGCCATAACTAACGATGCTGTTGAGGAGAAAATCTTGAAGAGATTAGAAGAAAAGGGAGATTCATACATTTACAAATCATTCAAAAACAAAAAAATCACGTCAAAATACTTGGTTACCATATATAAGGAGTTCATCATCCCCATGACCAAGGAGGTAGAGGTTGAATACTTGATGAATAGATTGAAGGATGATACTGATGTGACAGGAATGTGTCCAATAGAATGAATTGAATATATATGTTGATTTCAGGAAAAGTGTGATTCCATTGGCATGAAGATGTCTATGTAACAAGCCAATAACCCAACACAGCACGACAACAGGTCAATCAGTGCACTGTCACCTGCTGCATTTCCAGATTCTTGCTCCTGTAGCAACAGGTACCAATAAATAACCAATGATGTCCAAGCAATGACCTTGTTTCTAAGGAACAATGAGATCATTGGAAGTAGTTTGGTGATAGGGCCTCTATATGATTGTGTGTTTAGGGAAAGATGTTTATTGGGGATTGGTCTATGAATATATTTAACAGCTAGAGATTCATCTCTTAGAGGACTAAATTGTGGTTTACTAGACATTTGGTGTTTTTATGCTTATGTTATGATGTTGTATAATGGGTTATTAGACTTTTATCTTTGAAAATGATTTAGGATATATAATTAACTTTAAAGTAGTTATTATATATTTTTTTTTACAATAAGTGTGTGTGTGTTTTTTTTGGGTGTGCCTGTAATGGGTAAAAAACTTAGTCTATATTGTAAGGTGGGGTAAGTGCTGTTTCTGTGAACGTATTGATCACGTTTTTTGAAATTGTCTTTTTTTTTCAAAATTTTTTTTAAAATTTTTTTTTTTCTTTTTTTTTTGAAGTATTGCTGATTCCGTTTGTTGAATACTTGTTGTTCAGTTTTTATATATATTTTTTTTTCCTTTTTAATTAGTAATAAACATTTATTTTGAAAAGAATATCTTTCATTGATTACATCATAATCTTTGTTTATTGTTTTCTTTTCTTATAGTATTCAACATTAAAGTGGTTCTATTTATATAAAACAAATTTATTAAAATAGACAGATAATAATAGAAAGAATTACAACAATTAATTCTTAATTTTAATTCATATTGTATTGGATTATTCCTTGGATTTATACATTTGTTTTGTTTTTATTATTATTATTTTTCTTTTTTTTGAAATTTGATATATATTAAAGATACAAAGCAATTAATTCATATTATATTTTAATATACTTATATATCACCAAACAATATTAGAATAGAATCAAGTAATACAACCGTGCATTATATTGTTTATTTTTTTCACAATTTATACATAAACTTCAATCCTATTTAGGTCCAACTAAAAAAAATTAAAGGTAGACTCAGTATGGAGAATAATAATTTCATTAAGAACTCTAATAAAGGGGACACCTTCAAGGCCAACATCATCAGAGCCACTCCTGACATGAAGATTCCAGACGTTCCCGAAGCTGAGGATATCAAAATACCCAAGAGGTTGGAATCCAAAAACGCCAATGGCAAAGTCAGAAGACCTCGTAATGCCTTCATTATCTTCAGATCGCACCAACACAAGGTTTTTGTTGATTCATTCATCAAGGACAACAAGCCAATCCCTCACAATTCCGAAATCAGTAAAATGATTGGTGCGCAATGGAAATCCTTGAGTCCGAAGGAAAGAAAAGTTTGGGTTGATGCTGCTGAAAAGGAGAAGTCAGATCATTTGAAGAAATACCCTGATTACAAGTATCAGCCAGTCAGAAGAAAGGCCAAGAAGGAATTGAAGGAAAAGGAACAAGTGTTGCAGAAAAACAAAATGAAAGTCTATAATGCCATTGACAATCAAAAGAAACTTATTGATGGTAAAGTTTCACATGAAGATAATGATTTCCATTACCAAAGATCACACAGAATTGACCAACATGAACAGAAAGAGGACAACTTCAATAAGGGATTCAATAACATGTATGAAATGAATCAAAGCCACCCTCCTATCAATCTAAAGGATTCGAATCAAGCTGTTAATTACATGCAACAAGCCACAAGCTCAACAAACATGGCCATTGATAGGTTCCAAATGGAGCAGTATCAACAAATGAAGCAAATTGAACAGCTAAAGCAAATGGAGCAGATTAGGTATTTACAGCAGCAACAATACATGATGATGCAGCAACAAATGCTTTCGCAACAGCCGCAAGAACCAACGCTCACATCTAACACCAAGAACAACTCCAACAATGACATCATGGAGCAACAGGCGCTTCCTGAGTACTACCCGCGTGTTCCTGCACAGCAGTATGCTATTGTTGATAGAAGAGCAAATGAAGAAGAACATAACCCAGTGGACGATGGCCAGCAGCCTATGAGAAACGGGTACATGCCGCAACAGTATTACATGTATTTGCAGGATCAGCAAAACAAGAAGAACTACATGCCTGATGTTGGGTATGAGTACTACTACCAACAAAACGAAAATGTCCAGCCATACGGGAACTTCGTGGGGTACCAGAACTACCAGCAGCCTGAGGGAACACCACCAAAGCAGCCGCAACAAAGCTCACAATACATCCAGCCCCAGTACAGCCAGTTCTACAACGGGAACATCCAGCAACAAGGATACTACTACGGTAACGACTATACACAGGGTGATATGCAGTAGGTGTAGCATCACTTTATTGAGATTTTATATGTATTACTTCCAGCTTATCATGTGATGAGATTTGATCTTCAAAAGGAGAGAAAGAAAAAAACAAAAAACTAACAAAATTTTTCATCACAGTTCCAGCACATTCCACCAGACACACATTTCACGGAGAAAGCTTCACGGGATGAAAAATTTTTGGGTGTTATGTTTTTTTTTTTTTTTTTTTTTTTACTTTTCTTCAACAATTTTGAAACGTTTGGGTATTGGTTTACATCATGAAGTTATTACGACACTCAATGTGATGATCTCAGAAACCATTGCGAACAGCGAAACCATAGAAAAATACAAAAAGATGAATCCCTTAGTCTCTAACATCGGTGTCATGTTACTGTCCAACTACATCTGTAAGAGATTGGACATGACAGACCCAAAAATCATTGACTACCTAAGAATTTTCTATGTTTCCATGAATGCATTGACATACTTAATCTACACCTACATTAAGGTTCAAATCAGAAAGCAAAACAACCTGACCACCATCAAGTACAAGAACCAGAAGTCTCCAATGGAGATGCTGTTCAAGGGTGGCAAGGAGGACGACACTGCTGATGTTGAGATTGTCAAGTCCGTTGTTGACTACGAC
>JAJLRX010000257.1:0-70139 GCA_030567275.1 Hanseniaspora lachancei | reverse complement strand
CAACACCTGCAAAAACCTCAAAAACTTTCATTTTATCATATTTTGCTGTGACTGATGTTTCCTATTTAGGCAAATAATGCTATATCTGATTTCTTAAACGTGGTTTTTTGGTATGAACCACGGAAAATTGGTGAACGGATATGAAACACATATTTAGCGCTAAAAGTGCAAAAACAGGTGGTTGTCATATTCCGACAGTTATGGCCTTAGTATGGCCTAAAAATAACGAAATAAAAACAGAAAACACGCAACCACGTGAACTGCCAAGAATCTCTTCGATTATTTTTTTTCCCCCTTCATTTTTTTTGAAAATGGAATTAGCGGCTTTAGGCAACAGGAATAAAGTGATCTGTTATGACAACTCATAAACATGTATGAATTAATACTTTTTTTGACAAATTTGCTATAACTATATATATAAAATGCTGCTTTCATGCTATAAACCAAGTCCTTGCTTAATTCTTAACCTATTCAGCATCTGTATCACTTCATGCATTTCATTTTTCTTGATCACAAAGCTGTACTTTTCACTGAGAACATCGTTATTGCTTAACAGCATGAAGTTGCTGAAGTTTATTTCTTTGTTCATATCAACAAATATGCTTTTTATGAATTTATCAAACTCATAAAGGTCATGCAGATGATAGTGTCGTAGATAGTCATGTAGACCGGTGAAGGAGAACATGCACATGTTTTTATGAACACACTTGGTACATATTAAATTTATTGAAGTCAAATCATCGTCTAGTTCCTCGTTAAAGTGCTCTAGAACTATATGTCTTTTCAAATTTAACTCCGTCATGAATGCCATTGTACATCCATCTTGCTCACACGAAAAGCTTGTTGGAAACTTCAATGAATTGATTTGATCTATTACAGATGGTCTTTGAAAGAACTGGAAATATTCACCAACATGACTAGAATCTGCATTGGCATTGTCCATGACCCCTTGGCTTATAGGTGATTCAGAAAACATGTCTGAATCAACTTTTTTATCATTATTCATTAATTTGCTCGAGTCGTGTAATGTTTCGTTACTTCCAACTTCATCCTTTTGCTCAAGTGGTAAGTGACTGCTATATGCCAGAGACCCTTGATCAATAAACTCCTTTGTAACCTTACTGTTAATAGCATCAACCAGACACTCCGTTATATCTGTTGTTATCAATAAATTGGCTGCAGAGATTTTGTTGATCATATTGAAGTCCATACTTAAGTTAATTTATTGCTGTCTTTTATTCAAATTAGTGTTATCTTATAATAGTACAAGTTTGTTTTTTTTTTTCTCTATTTCTATGATCGATAAAGTCAAAGCTTTCAAACCACACTCTGGTGATTTAGCTTAGCAGCTTGAATACTCTTTAAAACACCAAGATACTGAATATAAATATCATCACTTCCATACAGATTAATAAAATTGTACATTGATTATGGCATATGTGTATCTCTACATGCTCTTTTTGTGTGAATAAAAGCTTAATTGATTAAAAACTTTCAATGATATTGTATCGGATATAAACCCATCAACCTCACAGAGTTGTTTTTTTTTTTTAAATTTGTTTTCCAAAACAAATTCAAGAATAAATTCAAATAATTTGGAACGATTATATTTTCTGAGATTCCAAGAATTTCTTGAGTTTATAATTATTTTATATATCAACAATTATATATACCTGAGCTTTATTGACTTTATAAATGGTATTTTATTTCATTTTTTATTAGTTATAGAAAAATAATATTTTGTCTTTATATTCAATAAATTTAGTACTTCTTGTTTTGGGCTGGGTTGGCGTTGACGTTAGCGTTGTGGGTGGCTGGGACAACGTTTTCACCTAAGTGTAAGTATTCTCTTAAGTATTCTACACCTTCAGCAGTTAAGGTGTAGTAGTAATATTGCCATGAGAATTGGGTCTTGACGAAACCTTTAGAAGTTAAAGATTGCATGGCCTTGATAACGTATAAGTTCTTGGTGGCAATTTCATCGTGTTGGATTTCGAAGTCCTTCTTGGCGACTAAAACACCAGCTATTTATTAATCTTAAGTTTTCATTTCTCATAATGATGAATTTTAATTGTTAGTAAAGGATTAATCAGATCTAAGTTATTTTTTAATTATCTTCGAAACACAAGCAAATAATTTAATAGAATTTCATCGTTCGGAAACCATTTTTTGAAGCATGTCATTACTTTCTGAATAGTTATTAAACTAAACTATTGTCTTTTCATAGGATCTACTTGCTTATTTTGCTAGTTGAGCAAAATGTACATGATTCTCGATGTCATAGTATGATGGTACTCTTAATTTCTTGTAGGGTTTTCATATCCAATTATTTTCTTCAAAATAATGGGCTTTTTTCATGTTTAATGCATGTAATTGAATCTTAAATAGTGAAAACCTGTTCCAACCTTTTGTAGCAAAGAACATGCTAAACTTCATTACTATTCATTTTCCTCTGAAAAATTATGACTTACAAATTTTAGACTTTTGCAATATGCTCGTCAAATATTACACAGTATTATCCACAGTGCTTACTTTCTCATGGTTCAGCTTAAGGCATTAATCTTTTTTCCCATTAAGTACAAAATTTCAATAAATTCATATCGTATGAAAAAATAAATTTGAATAACTGGCATTTATTTTTCTTCTTAGCTTAAATAGTCCTTTTTATCTTAAATTACATGCATTGTGATATCCGTCATTTTGGTATCCATGAAAGGGTAAAATCATGTCGTTGGTGTATCTTAAGTGCTCTCACATTTTAATATGTTGTCCTATCATATCATCACCGTCATTTGTTTATCAATACTTCAACCCTTGTTTATTAATATATCCAGTAGAACTCAGCAGTTCTCATAAGTTATATGCTTGATGGGTTGTTTCTTTTAATTTCTTAATTTAATGTTTAGGTGCTACATACAGTTGAATAAGGCAGCGTGAATTTTGGTTCTTTCTTCTCTTGGAATCAACATTTTGTTATACTGTTAGCTGTTATTTAGGTCTTGAGGATGTATTTTCTCTTCTAATGTAGTAACTCTATTGATTCCTCTTTGAAAACATTTCAGCACCATAAAGATGTGTGAAATAAACCCAAAAATTTATTCAGTACGAGAAAATGAAAAACAAATGAAGTTTTCTGTTTTTTTTTTCGCTAGTAAAGGAAAATGCTCTCTACTCCTATAGGAAAGTAAAAAAATCGTACGCTGAAAACTCAACACAAGCAAATCCATAAAAAGTCATATAAAAAAATGTGAAAAAAAAATTCTATACACTGATTCTTTTTAGAAATACAAACCATCATAGAAACAAATAGAAATCTAACCAAGTTTAACTAGATTCAGCATTGCAACCATTATTTCTAAATGTATTTCTTCACATGTTTGATCAAGTAAAACAAAGTTGTTTAACATTATAATTACTTTTCTTGCACCTTGAATGAATAGAACGTAGGTATCTTGTATAATACTTCTGCTTAGACAGAAAAAAAAATGTGAAAAAACCATTTTTTTTTAACAGTGATATTTAGCTGTTTTTACCGATTTGGGTAATTTTTGCCTTTTTTTTTTTATAAACTTTTCTAAAAATAATTGTCAGGTTGTATGTAGACAGAGATTTTTTTAATTTGGTATTTCCCAAAAGGGAAACTATAAACTATTGACTAAATAATGTAACAAAAAAATCATTACTCTCTTTTGTCAAATTAACTCTGATAACCGTTTTTACAGAAAGCGGGGGGGGGGGGAAAAAAAACTCAACACGCAACTGATAAGAATTTTTGTGGTGGTTTAGGAATTCTTGATTATCAATCTAAACAAAATTATAACAGAAATCTTATTATCAAATAACAAAAAAACGATAAAAAAACCAGTTAATTTTATTGTAGTTGCTTGTATAACTTAATGCATCAGCAGACATGACTGATCATGATTCTGGAAATAGTACACTGTCAGCTGAAAACTTACACTTAAAATCCTTTAAAAACACACCTTCTAAAAACCCCATTAAACCAGATAATAATAAATCTGGACAAAGAAAATCTTTACAATCATTGATTACTATAGAGCCCGAACCAACTGAATCTAATAATGTAATAGATGAAAATGACGGAATAATTCAACCAGAACCTAACTTTATACCAATGATCAACTCCCTATTGATGAGTTCATCCGATACTACACACAATAACAATTCATTCCGCTACAGCGGATCTGACCTAGACAATCAAACAACATTCATGACAGACTTTGACTCCATAGACAATAACTCCACTATTAATAGGTTGTTTTTCAATAAGAACTACGACAATAGATTATTAACAGCTTTGTTAAATCTCAGGAACAAAGTCAACAGAATCAATGTCCAACGAGTTCCAAAGTTTTATGGGGGTCGTGTATCGTATTTACATATTTTTCTATTATTACTTCTGGGTGGTATGAACTTTATTTATTTCAAGAATTATAGAGCACGATTAATGAAGACGAACAGACTAATTGCCACAATAATAGCCAATGGGTTATTGAATGGGTTTTCAGATATAGTGGCACAACTAATAACGTGTATTTCCAAGAAAAATAATAATATCTCATTGACAGAAGATCCTTTGTACAACAGAATTAGCAACCACAATGTTGACAGTGGAGGCGCTCTTGATCTGGAGGACTTAGAATATCAAAATTCTCTAAGTGAAGACGAAAATATAGTGATGATGGATAGTGTAGATCATAAAAATGACATCCAGTTATGGAGAATAATATGCTTTACCTTTTGGGGTGGCTTCATGGCAAACTTTCAAGTACCTTGGTATGTTATATTGAACATGCTTTTCACTGAAGACCCCTCAATAATTCAGACATTTGAAAGAATTTTATCCGATCAATTGTTTTACTCTCCAATTTCCTTATACTGCTTCTTTGCATTTGCAAATTACATAATGGAAGCTGGCGATGTGTATACATTCAGAAGCAAGATCAAGAAGATATACCTCAGTACACTAGCAATTAACTACATGTTGTGGCCATTAATGCAGTTTATAAACTTTTCATTCATTCCAAAGGACGATCAACCTTTATTCAGTAGTTGTGTATCTGTAGTCTGGAATGTGGTGTTGTCCTTAAGAAACGCTTCAACAAAATCATAATCAATTTGAGATACATATCAAGTATCTGTTACAAAATTAAATATATAACCATCCTTACACACTCATGAACTGTTCTCTTTGCTGAATTCTTTTGTACATCTTACTGCTTACTTTCTTTTTGAATCTTTTATTGAACATTGTTGGTAGCCATTTATGACCAAACAGCTCTAGGATGGCCCAAGCTAAGATGAAAATTTTAAATTCTCCACTCAAATCAGTTAACTGCATCCAAGAGCCCAAAGTATTATTGTATCTACCAAACATCAAAACTAGAATAGCACACATACAAGCAGTTACATTTGCTATGTAAGCATGATTGTCAATGATGGATTGTCTATAAGGGGGTCCCTGAGTTAGAACTATAGACATGAAGAGGTACTGAAAACTAGACACAAAAAACAAAACGGTGTTGTCAGTTGAATTAACATCCTCTTGACCACCAACAACAGGCTTGACATACCATTTCATGAATTTGGAAATGTACCAGGGAATAATCTGACCAAGGAAGATCAAGCAGACGTTGATGACTATTGGTATCAAGATCTTCAATGAAACTAAGTTCAAGGAAGGTCTTTTGCTAACAAGAGCCCCGTAGTTCGGAGATGACCATGACATTGTGATAGCCAATGGTATTATCAGAATTAGATCAATGAACAGATACTGTAAGTCTCCTAGATTGGAGCCTTGACTGTACAATATGGTCACTGTTATGAACTGGATAGCCGAATACAAGGACATGTATTGGAAACATGAAAATGAGGTGACCACTGAGCATCTGCCTTCTTTCATGATATTCAAAACACAAGAAATGTTGAAGACTTGAGATGTGAAAGGAGCTGCTACACTTGCTTCTGCTTCAGACAAGGACACTCCACAGTCAGCTGATCTCAACGCACCAACATCATTTGCCCCATCACCACAAAAGCCAACATTGAAATCCAAATCTTGCAGGTTGTTAACTAGATCTTCCTTGTCATCAGGCGACATTCTTGCATATATCTTGGCCTTCATCAGAAGCGTGGATTTGTATTGGTTACTGTACTTGACAAAATGGGTGTCTTCATTTTCTTGTGTTTCCAATGCATCATCAGTCGTTATCTTGACATTATCTCCAAATATTTCACTAAATGCTTCTCCAGTGACTGCAAGGGAATATCCCGCATCAATGACATGCTTATCCATAGGTTGAAAGCTGTCGTTATCTAGTTTGATTTCTGGATCGTCCACACACTCCCATTCCAACTTCTCTTGTTCATCATTAAAAATAGGAACGAAGCAGTATTCATTAGGTTCCAATATACTGGCCTCTTTAGAGACGGAAATGGCAGTCAAGATGTTATCACCTGTACACATGATACTAGGAATACCAGCAGTTTTCAATTCTTCAATAACAGGCTTGGACTCCGGTTTGATTTTGTTTTCAAACACTATGAACCCCAAAAATAACAAGTTCTTCTCACACTCCTCTCTACTTGGTTCATCGCTGAATGACATGTTTATGGAGTTTCCAGCCAAGGCGATAAGTCTATACCCCTGGTGTGCAAAGTGCTTTACAATTGACTCGTAGTTGTGTGGGATCGTGTGTGGGTTACACAGGTTGAGGATGCTTTCAGGAGATCCCTTGACCAATGAGTAGTAGGAGTTCTTTTTTGAAACATGCTCCATCAATACGCCCATTCTTCTCAAATGAGAATCAAATTCAAACACCTTGAAGACATTGTATGTGTTATTGATCAAAAAGCCGTCAGTGTGAGGGGATTCAGACATTTTGGCATGCGTGAAGTTGAACATTTCAATATCGAGAGGATCACCAATAATTTCTGTTTTGCCCTTTGTGGTATCACGGACTAAAATGTTCCCATGGCAGCAAGCCAAACCGTATTGTAACATCTTCATTGATATGCTATTGAAGCTTGTGAGTATACCATTTTCATATTCTTCACTTTCTAGATCAACAATGTTTTCAGAGTTTTCAATAATGCCCTTGACAACCAAACCCTCACCAGTCAATGTTCCAGTTTTATCAAAGACCCAACAGCTTACACCACCAGCAGAATTGATTTTTGTTGGCTTGATACAAAACACATTACACTTGTTTTTCAATCTACTGATGGAAAAAGTTATGGCTACAGTTAAAGTGGCAGGGAGCCCTGGTGGAACAACTATAGTGACTATGTCCAGTGCTCTAACAATAATAAGCTTTGTAGGAAGGTGTAATCGTTTGAAGTTGATGGCAGAGATCATGAAACCTAAAAGAGCTAAAAGAGTCATGTAAAAGATATATTTATAAGCCTGCTTAGTCATGTCCTTCCCATTATCCTTTTTGGATGTTGAGGGGAAAACCATGGATCTTATCAAAGAGCCCTTGACGGTGTTAAACCCAGTTGCTAAACATAAAGCAGTGACTTGTGGATTTGATCCCGTGGCCTTAGTTTTTATGATTTCGGTTCCATTGTACAACTTGTACTTGGACTCTTTACTTAGTTGTTTACTAAAGAAAGATATCAATAAAGAGCTGGAGTTACATGATGACTTGTTCACAGGTATGGATTCACCTGACAACATAGACTCATTAACCAAGACTTGACCACTTAATAATAAACAATCACAAGGAATCTGCTTCAAGTTAGGGTCTGAAATATCAATGATATCACCAGGAATGATATCGGTGTTGGGAATACTTACCCAAAACTCATTTCTGAATACCCTAGCAGTGCTCTCGGTATAGGCTAAGCTTTGCAATTTCAATGAAGATTGTCTAGTTTCATATACAGTTTGTGCCACCGACAAAACAGATATCACAAGAATACACAGTGCATAGTACATGTAATCATCGTAAGCCCATAGTATCATTGAAAATATTTGAAAGATGAAAAATGGATGTAATGCTTCTTGGAAGATTAATTCGGTAATACTTTTAATTTCCAACTTACAGGAGTTGAACCCAAAGATCTTGATACGATCATCAATGACACCTTCCTCAGAGAACATACCTTCTTGGACCAGATCATAGTCAATCCAATTTTCCTTGTCATACCAACCTTCATTGGTTTTAAACATGTCCTCCAAAGGATCGTAGTACAATCTGAAGAACCTGTAGTTGAAGAAACATAGAAGTTTCAGTGAGTAGCCTGAATGCTTGTCTTCTATGTAGTTGAAAACAGTGTCTATGTTTTTATTGCCATACCACTCTCTGGAAATAGATACAATATCCAAATCACCCAATTCAGTTTCTATCAAGACCTTATCTGAACAAAAGAGTTCACATTTGTTGTACTGGAAAAAGACCCTCAACTTTGGAAACCAATGACATAGTATTGGGATTATACCCAATGATATGATACTCAGCAGGTAAAAGACAATGACTTTGAATAAAGATGTAGACAACCCCTGTATACCCAAAACAAGATCTTCTTCTGAAATGTATAATCTCTGTAAAGAGGTTTTTTGTTGATCTTTATGTTTGGAATTAAACTTGAATAAGTTGAACAAATCATCTCTGTTGAGTTTGGCCAAGTCCTTTGACTCGTATAGAGTGTTAGTGTTGCTGTGTCTACGGAACTTTCCTATTTCAATTCCTGAACCGGTACTATGACGTCCTTGGTTTGTGTTATAGTGACCATGAGTAAGAAGGTTTTCATCTTCATTTCCAAATACATACTCCTCGCTGGAAGGATCGATTAACGAGTCTGAGTTTTCAAAGAGAGAAGAAGACGTGTTGGAATCATTAGATGAAGTGGACATTGGATAAGAATGAATTGAACCGTATGTGGTAGGAGGTCTGCTGAAGGTACTGGATGTGTTTCTACGTCTATGCCTTACATCAATGTTGCCAAGTCTTACATTGCTTTGAGACTCTGAGTCTGAATGAACCATGATATCACTTTCATTTTGAAATACTATGTCCATGTTAGATTGCGTTGAAGTGTAACTGGTGGCATGAATAATATCCTCATCATTAAAATACTTGAAAGTCATGTTGTTGAATGAAAAGCTTTGAGAATCATTGGCATTTGAAACACTGGACACAGCCGATTCCCTTCTCTTTCTGTGATGCCTGATGTCTATGACATTTTCATTCTCATCGTAATCATACGGATCTTCTGTCTCTGAGTAATAACTGTTTCCAGATCTACTGGAAGCAAAAGATCTAATGGTCTGGTTTGTATTATCCTTCCCAGAGCCTTTAAAGTTGACCATTTGACTAAATAAGATAGCTTTAGGATATGCTGTAAATTAAGGCACGCTATAAAGAAAACCAAATGTTTGTAACAATGTGTTAATGTATATAATGTTTTTACAGGTCTATTAAATTGGTTTTTAATGATTTTCATAAAGTCCAAGGTCTGATTTATACAGTTTCTAAAGGGGTGGATATTATCCACATATGGTGGCAAGAAAGTTATTGCGTATTCGCTACACGATAAAAAAATGTGATACACGTGAAACGCATCAAGAATTCAAATATAAAGGGAAATCTAACTTTTCAATCACAGCATTTCATTCCTTTTCCACTGTAAATTGCACATTTTGTGCTCACTATTTACTTATGCTAACAATTTCATCACACAAATAACTGTGTTTATCAAAAATAAACCAAGATAAGATAATAAGATGTGTTGGTGTGTTGTGTTTCGTACATTTTTTCGCTTTTTCAGAACGTTTCTTTTTTTTTCTTTTCTTTTTTTTTACCGTTTTGGAATACACGTTTTCTTCCCAATTGGGAGTCTTGTACCAGAAAAACAAAAAAAAAGTACATTTGTTTCACTTGTAGGTACTTCAACTCTGTGAATTTTAATTTTCTATATGAGATTAACTGTAACTTCTTTAATAGATCAGTATAAAAAGAAACTATGTCTGGAGTAACCCAAACTTAGATATAAAACAATTATAGAGATTTTCTTTATTCCACTCCATCTTTGCCATTATATCAACAAATATATAAAAGGACAGTTTTTTGAAACAATACGACAAATCCTATTAGTATCTTATACCAAATATAAAGGAACAACATGGCTGAACAAAATAATAAAAAGAGATCATTTGATGATACAAACCCTCTAACCAAAGCAGACAACACTCCTGAACTAACAAACTCCAAATTAATCAGAGACGAGGAAAATTCTTTCCCTAGAGGTGGTGCATCTGCACTAACACCATTGGAATTAAAGCAAGTTGCCAATGAAGCTGCAGGTGATGTTCTGTTTGAAAAGGATTCTGAGCAAACATCCAGTGTTCCAAAGAAGAGAAAGACGTTAACAAACGGTTCAGACGATGAAAGCGAAGATGAAGATATAAGAAAAAAGTTCCAACATCTTACTTACAAAACTATACCAAAAAACTCTTATCTTCTGGGTAGACTTATTAAGGTCAATGACTTTGGTTTAACCTTTGAATTTGAAGACGGGTTGTTTGGTTACTGCTCCATTGAAAATATCTCATCTAACATTTTACCTGAAGATGTAGATATGGATGAAAACTCTGATGTCTCAGATGAAGAATACGAAGAAGAAAAAGAAGATAAAAAAGATGATGAGGTCAAACTGCAAAAGCTATTTGTTGTTGGTACCTATTATACCTGTAAAGTTATTGAGAATCATGTTCTACAAAACACCGCTAAAAAGGGTAAGAAGAAGTTGACTGTTTCCATTAATCCACAAGACATCAACAAGGAAGTTGATGATGCAGACATATTACAAAAGGGTGCTGTTGTTCAAGGTTCCATCAAAACCATTGAAGATCATGGTTGTGTCATTGACTTAGGCTTGGAAGATACCATGATCTCAGCCTTTTTACCACTAAAGGAATTCAACTCTGATGAACAAGAATTAATTAAGAAGGGTAATGTCTTTTTGTTCACTGTTTTGAAGACATCTGATAGAGTTGTCACCTTAACCAGACAAGCTTCCAAGGAATTGAAAACTTGTGATACAATTACCAACATTGAAAGTGTCCTTCCAGGTGCCTATGTGAAGTTTTTAGTCGATTCAGTTGATTCCAAACAGGGTGTTTTTGGTAAGATATTCGGTTCCATTCCTGCCATTTTAAGTTTGGCCCAACTAAACAAATTGTCTGTTGATGAGTTTGCAATTGGTGAAAATTATCCTGTTAGAGTCATCTCCAAGATTGACTACAAGAACTTTGCATTTATGCACGTTTCTCAAATAAACACGATTATAAATCTATCTTCAAAGCAAAACGCCTCTGATGCCTTCCCAATAGGTTTCAAATTTGAGGAACCTTTGAAAATCATATTCAAAGATAACTCCTATGTCTATGTCAAACTGAGCGATACCATCACCGGTTGTATTCATTTATCCAAAATAGAAGGTGATGTTTCATCCAAGAGCAAACAAATCAAAGAGAGCAGAATAGTATCCTTCAACCAATTCAATGAAATGTACGTGCTAACCAATTTGAAGTCACAAATAGATGTTGAATACTTAACCATCAGAGATATTCCAGTGGGTACTGTTTTGAGTGGTGAAGTCAGAGAAGTAGATGCCAAGAAGGGTGTTACTCTAAAGCTGATGAATGGTTTTGTGGGTAAGGTCCTTATGAACGATTTATCTGATATCAAGTTGAACTACCCAGAAAGAAAATTCAAAATAGGTAATAAGGTCAAAGGAAGAGTTTTGAGTATAAATTTAAAAAACGGACAAGTTATGATGACTCTAAGAAAACAACTAGTTAATAGTTTCCAAGAAGATGACAACACTAAAATAATTACTGGATTTGAAGGCTTAAACGCTGGTGATTTCTCTTTAGCCACTGTTGATAACTTTAACAACTACGGTGTTACAGTTAAGTTCTTTAACAACACAAGAGGATTCATCCCTAAGAATGAAGTTTCTGATGCATTTGTTAAGGATGCCTCAAAATTCTTGAAAGTCAATCAAATTGTTAAGGTTAAGATTCTTGAAGTTGACCAAAGCAAAAATAGAATCATTGCCTCCTGTAAGTTAAACTCTAAAGAAGAAGTAGAAGAAGTCAATGCCATTTTGGACTCATTGGTATTAGGTAGATCAGTAGAAGAATGCATCGTTGTTGAAAAAACCAAAGACTCAATCATTGTTGAACTGATGAGAAACAGACTGATCAGAGGTGTCGTTTATGTTGGTCACCTATCTGACTCTAGAATTGAAATGAATAGAAACTTGATAAAGAAAATTACCATTGGTCAGCAAATTGAAGCCTTAGTCATTGATAAGGATGCCAAGACCAAGATTATCAATTTCTCTATGAAGCAATCATTGATGTCCTCTGCTGCCGAGGAAAAGTTGCCTGTGAGCTTTGAACAAGTCACAAAAGCTGGAACTGAAACAGCCATGTTTGGTTACATCAAGTCCATATCTCAAAGAGGTATCTTTGTTGGTTTCAACGGTAAATTTGTTGGTTTGGTATTGCCTTCTTATACTGGTCTGTCCAGAGAGGAAGACATGTCCAGCAAGTTCTACGCTGAACAAAGTGTCAAGGTTTATCTGCTGAAGACTGACCCTGAACAACAAAGATTCTTACTTTCCTTTATTCCACCAAGAAGTGTATCCAAGAAGACATCCAAGAATATTATTGAAGTTATTAACCCTGTCGATGAATCTTTAAAGACTTTGCAAGATTTAAATGTTGGAAACAAAATCAAGGTCCAAGTTAAAGCTAACAAGAGACAACAATTGAACGTTTCTGTTAGTGAAAACATTCACGGTAGAATTGATCTAACACAATTGGGTGCCACTATTGATGAAATTAACTCCATCAAGCAAAGTATTCAAGTCGGTCAGACAATCGAAGCTTACATTGTTGGTCAACATGATGTCAAGGCTGCCAAGTACTTGCCTATAACCAACAACTTGAATAAGAATACTTTGATTGAATTGTCTTTGACTAACAAATCATTAAAGGACTTTGCTGCTTTCAAGGTGGATGACGAA
The DNA here is from genome assembly GCA_030567275.1 of Hanseniaspora lachancei. NCBI lineage: Eukaryota > Fungi > Ascomycota > Saccharomycetes > Saccharomycodales > Saccharomycodaceae > Hanseniaspora > Hanseniaspora lachancei. Next base: position 57,077 of record JAJLRX010000257.1, on the reverse strand, counting down.
GTTGTTGGTTATGTTAACAACAGCACTGAGAATCTAAGATGGATTACCATATCTCCAAGTGTCAAGGGTAAAGTTTCTAAGAAATTCTTAAAGAATACTGTCAGTGAAGTCTCTCAATTAGCCAAGTTCAAGGTTATTGAAATTGATTCTGAACACAAGGTTTTGAATCTTGAACCAGTACTAAGCACTTTGGACTTGAAGGCTTTAGAGAAGGGTGATAAATTAGAAGCCAATGTTATTGCCATTGAAGATACATTCATGTTGTTCAGAATATCAGGATCTGAACAGCAAGCTATTGCTCACGTAACTGACATATTGAGCAACTTTGAAACCAACCAAATTCCAAAGGGTAAATACTCTGTTGGTATGAAAACCCCTGTTTTTGTCAAGGATGTTGATGCTGAAAAGAAGAGATTGAGTGTTTCCTTATTGAAAAATAACAAGAGTCAGGTTGAATTAAGCTCATTGACCAGAGGCTCCAAGTTGTCTGTTTTGGTCAAGAAAATCACTGCTGCTGGTGTCTTTGTGTTTGTTTCTAATGTGTTGGATGGTTTCATACCAGTTTCCTTGATATCTGATTCTTATTTGAAAGATTGGAAGAGACAGTTCAAGCCATTACAAGTGATCAAGACCGTTGTTATAAGAGCAGAAAATGCCGAGAACATTACTTTATCCTCCAGAGAATCTGATTTAACTACTCAAAACATTGACGATTTGGGTAAAAGAAGAGGTAAGTTTGGTAAGGAATTTGTTGATGTTGAAGTTGGCAAGGTGTACGATGGTGTTGTTAGAGGTGTCACTGACTTTGGTGTTTTCATCAACTTGGAAGGCTTTGACAAGGTTTCTGGTTTAGCTCATAAAATGGAAATATCAGACAATGCTGAAGCTTTAAAGGACAGAGACTTGAATGACTTGTTTGGTGAAGGTGACTCTGTCAGATGTTTTGTCATCAAGAAAAATGATTCCAAGAAGCAGTTGTCATTATCTCTGAAGGGATCCAAGGTTAACTTCAGTGCTGAAGAAGTTGAAGCAGAGGCTGAAGCAGTTGAAGCCGAGGCAGTAGAAGAAGATGATGATGATGTCATGGATGTTGAATATAACAATGAATCCGATTCTGATGAAGAAGAAGTTGAAAAGCCCACTGTTCCAGAATTGTCTGAGGACGGATTGAGTTTGTCAACTGGATTCGATTGGACTGGTAAAATTCTAGATCAAGTTGTTGCTGAAGAAGAGTCTGACTCTGATGATGAAACTGCTGATTTCACCAAGAAGACTAAGGCCAGCGTTAAGAAGGTTGTTGATAAGACAATTGCTTTGACAACTGAAACTCCTCAATCCAATGCTGACTTTGAAAGATTGATTCTGTCCGATCCAAACAACTCTGTTAACTGGTTGAACTTTACTGCTTTCCAATTGACGGTAGGTGAAGTTGCAAAGGCTAGAGAAATTTTGGAAAGAGCCTTAAATACCATCAATTACAGAGAGGAACAAGAAAAGCTAAACATTTGGGTTGCTAGATTGAATTTAGAATTCACATTTGGCTCTTCTGAATCATTGAATGAAGCCTTTGTCAAAGCATGCTCATACATGGATGATTACGTTATGCACGTTAAGTTGATCATGATATACACCAGTGCTGGTAAACTTGATGAAGCTGACAAATTGTACACCAAGGCCATCAAGAAGTTTGGATCTGAAAGATTGGCCATCTGGGAAAAGTACGGTGAGTTTTTGTTATCCACTGAAAAGAAGGAAGAAGCCCATATGTTATTAGTCAAGGCCTTGAAGCAACTTCCAAAAAGAGATCATGTCGCTATTGTCAAGAAATTCTGTCAGTTAGAGTACAAGTACGGAGATATTGAACAAGGTAGAACTTTGATGGAAGGTTTACTTGTTGATGCCTCCAAGAGAATTGATTTGTGGAATGTTTACATTGATTTGGAAATCAAGTACAACTCCAAGCAAAAAACCAACATTGAAGACTTGTTTGAAAGATGTGTTGCCAATCCTAAGATCAACAAGAAGCAAGCCAAGTTCTTCTTCAAAAAATGGGTTGAGTATGAAGAATTACATAAGGATTCTAAGATGATTGATTACGTTGCTGCCAAGGCCAGTGAATACATCAGAAACAACCAATAATCTTGTTTTTATATATGAACATTTAAGAAAAAATAGACATGTTTTAAACAATAACTGAGTTTCCGTTTTAGGAAATTATATCCTTTTTTCCTTAAAAAAAAAGGAAAATTCGGGTGTGTATCTTACGAATGGATTTTACACTGACGAACATTACACAAAAGTATACAATTTGCCTAGCAGCAGTGGGACTCACAGGCAAGGCTTTCTGTAGAGGTTGGGGTACAGGACAAACACCACATAGATGCTCAAGTGCTTTGATAGAAACGGAATACAATATCAACTTGGTTTATATGCTCTTTGTTTAATTTATAGCAAAAGTTGTATTAAAACTTTGTTTTCTATCGGTTTGACAGTATTAGAAATGAGAAGCAACATCTAAACCAATTACTGAAAGCAAAAAGAGTAAATACTTTATAAATGAAAAGCTCAGTTACAAGTAGATCAATGTGTCAAGCTATATTTATCATCATCATTGCATATAATCTATGCACTACAGGTATATTTTATCTATTCATATCAAGACTAGTGACCTTTTTTGGCAATATAAAGAAGTCATTTTTCTATACTCTAAATGTGTCCATCGATGCTTGGAACTATGAAGAGTCTCTACTTCAATGTTTGAAAAAAAATGTCAGTATTAAGCTTATTTGCCTCAGTGGAAACTCCAACAATATACTAAAGGACACAGTTGCAGATAGCTTGTGCTTAAAGCATAACTTCAACGAGTTTTTTTACATATCCATAAACATAATGTTCTGTGTTTTGATAATAACAGGTCAAATTCTCAACAGTAAGATATATCCTCCATTAATATTGTTTTTATGTGCTGAGTATAAATTCGACATTTTAAGAAGTATCAATGTATCCTTTGACTTCAATTCCTCAAAACAAACAAAAAGAATAATAAAAAAAAGAAAGAAAAAGCCATTAGCTGCTCCTACAAAACCATTAACTTTATCCAGAAAGCTATCTTTTAAACCATTGGACACCATCGAGCAGAGTGAAAATGATGATGTTTTATCTTCCGAATACGTGACTCAAAAAAACATCAGCAGTAAGCTAACATATCCAACCAAAACAAATGTGAAGGATCTTGAAAAGTATGCACCAAAAATTGACAAGGGTTTGAAGAAGGGTATTTTTTTTGATATGACTTCAAAGGAAGGTTTGAGTCTATGGGAGAGGTATTTGAAAAAGTTGGGAACTGAACCAAATTATGTTAATCCTGAAATTGAAAATTATAAAATAAAAGAATGCAAGCTTGATATTGATATGGAACTTAAAAAAATGAGTAGAAATGGAGAGCTTCAGAAATATTTGAGTTTGAATTATAGAAGAGTTTTTATAACTGAGTTGAAAATTTGGGTAACAAAGAACAGATTGAACAGAGTCATCCAATGATTAAAGCATTAATGTGAGCATGTAACGGTATATATTTACAAGATGAATAAAACGTTATTATTCTTTTATATTAAGCAAACACTTAAAAAAAAAAAAGAAAGAAAAATGATCGGCAATGAAGACAACTGCAATCTTTATTCAGCATCCAATTCGGACTCCAGAATTTCAAAGTCATCATATGCCAAGTTCCACTTATTGGTTATTTCATCAAACAGTTCATAAAGCTCAAAGAACTTTTCTTTGCTCATGTCAACGGCGTTTGTGTTTGCGTAGTAGTCCAGATCGACTCTTTTTTTTATATCCTCAATGACGTTTTCTGTGCTCAAAAAGGTTAAGTTGCTCAGGATAGACTTCTTTGGGTTGAAGACAATAGAGGTCAACAGACGTCTGAGCTTGACAAAGTCAATCTTGTCTATGTTTTCAACCAGGTATGATGATGGCTTGAAGTGCATGATCACGGCTGGGCCGTCGTATTGGTAGTTTTTGTACACAACGTCGTTTGGAGAGACATCAGTGAAGTATTTCATGTTTGGGTATGCCTTTTCGAAATACGACCTTATGGACTGGTATGAGTACATACCGGCAACGTTACCATTGTTTATGTCATCCTGGGAAGCAAATTCTGCCTTCAAGTTGTAACGTTTGGTCAAAACAAAGTCATTTGGGGCTCTAGGCGCAATGAACGCCAATGGTTCTATGTCATAGATCATTTCCATTCTAAACGACAACTTTGATCTAAATTGGAAAGCAGTGAACATGTTTTCAGCATGGATGTCTTTGTGTCTCTTTGACAAAATTCTCAAAGCAGAGTCTGCATGAGTGATAACAACCTTTTCAACATTGTAAAGAAGTTCCATGGGCTTTTGCTGGTAATGTGTTGGGTTTTTAGTGTCTCTGCATATGGTATAGTACTCCAACCCAATTGTGCTCAGAGCCAATGACGAAAGCAATCTTGGAGGGAAAAGATCACACTCATTTTTATGTTTTCTGTTTATTGTTGGATTGACAATCTTTCTGTTAGCAGATTCGTAATAAGAAAGATCCACAAACTCCAAAAGTTGACTATTCTCATCCATTTGATGCTTGTACAGAGATGCCATTCTATCAATGTACTTTGAGTGCGTTATTCCATAATTTTGATCAAATGCACTTTGTTCCTTTATAGTTATTTCATTAACCTTTTCAAGATCAGTAAGGTTCAACTTTTTCATTTGGTTTGCAAGGATCCTTGAGGTGTCAAAAAAGTATCCGAACAGCCATCCTCTTAAAAATACATAGTTTCTATGTGAGAATTTATCTGAGGATCCACTGATAACAACAACATTTTTTAAGTTCTTGAACAGTGGGACATTGTTCAGTTCAAAGATGTTGTGATTGATTATATGATCCAATGCCCACGGCCTTATATTTGTGTTGCTTGGTAAGGAGAACTTTTTACTAAGAGCCTTTTCAATGGTGGTATTGTTGATGGATAGATAATGAACCTTTGGATCAAACAGCTTGTTCACGGTGTATGATTGAGGAGCTAGAGAAGAGTTATATTCAAACAAATAGACAGACTTCCCAGCATCTTTATACTTCTGAGCTAATGGCTTAAGAGTTGATTCCAGAATGGAAGGGTTATGAATTTCTACACCTCTTAGAATTCTGTTGAGGTATCTGAATTTTCCATACATATATGTGATATTGATTATAAGAAACTGTTCAAAAAAAAAAGAAAAAGAAAAGAGAGTTAAGGGTTTGATCAGGGTATTTTGGCTCTACTACAATAATCTCATTAAAGGTGATGAAATGTGAATTGGTTTTGATTGATGAAATTGTAATTTCTTTTCTTTCTTTTTTTTTTTTCTGTGATTCTTCCTTTTTTTTTCTCACTAAATAAATTTGTTTAGATCTTACATTCTACCTTTGGCCAATAAGATACACACAAGGGTTTTTGTTTGTTCTTTGTATGAATACAACTCAGTCAGCATCATAGATGATCTTAAAACCATTCTTATTAATCTTGTCAAATTCTTTTCCAATAGTATTGTAACTTTATGATTTAACATTAAAAAAATGTGTACAGTCTTGAATATAGGAGATTTATCTCCGACAGAAACAAGCAGAAGTTCGCATCGCACCAAAAAAAAATTAAATGGTCATCCAATTTCACTTCCAACCCAACTTCGGAAACAGATCAATAAGTCTTTGGAATACGATATAAACTGAGCCCATACCAGAGAACTTTGATCATTCATTATAAAAATTGAACACAAAACAATGTCTGCCTTTGAAGAACAAGATAAAATAGGTATGGATGCTGCCTATGAACAAGCCTACATCTCATACAAGAAGGAGAACGGTATTCCAATTGGTGCCTGCTTGATCAACAATCTAACCCATGAAATCATCGGTGTTGGCCACAATGAAAGAGTTCAAAAAAACTCACCTACATTGCACGGTGAAACCAGCTGTCTGGAAAACTGTGGCCGTTTGAAGGCCAGTGTCTACAAGAACTGTACTTTGTACACCACCCTAAGTCCGTGTATCATGTGCACAGGTACTGTATTGCTATATGGTATCAAGAGAATTGTTGTTGGAGAAAACAAAACTTACGAAGGTGAAATTGAGTTGCTACAAAACAGAGGTGGGTGTGAGGTCATCGTCACCAATGATCAAAGATGTATTGATATAATGGATGAGTTCATTAAGGAAAAGCCAGAAGTCTGGAACGAAGATATCGGTGAGGAAGATTAAAGAATTTCTGTCTCTCTAAGGTTTCAATAGTGATATATATTTCATAGTACATCAACTTGAATATTTACTTATCTTCGTTGATAAAATGATATAAATATTTAACAAAACGATCTTTTATTTTAGACACAACATTGGCAGAGTTGTCCCTGTAGAGAATGTGATAGCACATCCCTCTTGGGGAAGTTATTATACTTGATGTTATGAAATCATCAACTCTCATTGCTTGTCCAAATACACAATGCTCAACATTAATACTGTACTCATTTCTTTTAACAAAGTTAACACCTAGATTGGACATGGCGTAGTTTGAAGGCAGCAACTTTGGTGTTCCATTATTATAAAGGTTTGTGTAGTCAGAAAATAGCTTTCTTTGATCAGTGACAGCAATAACGTTTTGGAAAAAGCTCATGTCACGCAAACTATCTGTTTTGACCCATTCGTTAATAGTTGTATTGTAAAACTGTGCCAATTCTTTGAATTCTTTTGAACCTACAACACGTTCCTTATTAGTAATGGTTGGTGCCTCATCGCTGTAAAATGAAATTGCACAGCCAGCCATGTTTTTAGGAACAACCATGGGTGTTTCAAAGCCATATTTCTCATTGGCTACATTTATTCTTCCTCTTAAGTCAGCAGGGATGAAAAATGTTGTTTTGGTTTTTTCCTTTGCTGGATGGTGACAGGAAATATTCCAAAAAGTATACAATAGAGCTGTTAGGCTGACTTGTAGAGATTTGGCGCCCTTCAGCAATTTCTTTAAATCATCCATTTCAATCATGAGTAAATGACGGTTGTCGCAAGGATTGTTCGGTTTGATGCACAGTTCCTCGTCTGCCTTTAATAAACATTCTGACTGAACTGGTGGCTGTTTGCTTCTCTTTGTTTTAGAAATCTGGGAAGTTTTATCTTCACTTGGCCAGGAATAAATGTCTAAAATGGCATCTTCATTTTTAAGGATCTTGTCAACCTCATCAGTAGTTTTGAACATGTCTTTTAGCAAACTGCTTTTCTCCAGCTCCAGCCTGTTTGACAAATTATCTCGTTTTGCCACATACTCATTGATCAAACATAAAGTCTTGTCGAGTATAGACACACCGGCCATACCATCGTAAAAGACATGAGAGTACATAAAAATTAGCGACTTTTTAGATATAGCAAATTTGTAATGAGGAAAGACATATTTATTATCCAATTTAATCAACTGATTATGTGGCTTGTTACTCATCTGGGCTTTGAGAAATCTACTCGGAGCCCATTTATTCATAGTACGCTCAAAGTTTTCTACAACACTTTCGGTGCTTGTTTCATTCGATATTGAGTTACCTTTGTAAGTAGGCAGAAAGGAGTTCTGGGTACACTGAGCAAAAAGCTCATCTGACTCAATACTAAAGTCAGTTCTACAAACCAAATGATCCAAGATGTCATCTGAGATTACAAATTGATTATCAGCATCAAATTTGAACTCAAAAGCTGTATCAATAGGAACTTTGTGCTCGTCAACAATATCCTCCTGACAAATAAAAAGTGCACGTAATGATTTTTCCTTTAAAAGCAGCGGCCTTAGTATATGTTTTTTGAACTCTTTTTCAGTAATATTTAAGTTTGTGTCAAAATCCAAACCAATGAATACAGATCCATAATAGTTAAAACGTTCTCTTTCACGAAAGTGAACGCAAAACGGTGATAACTTCAAAGCTGTGGGCATATTCTCTTTTGTCTTTGGACCACTTCAATGCACTCTCTGCTACCAATAAAAAAAACTATATGTTAGAATTGCTTGGCATCTTTATATAATAATCAAGTACACCTAGCTCGCATACATAATTCCACATTAACAACAAAACCTCCAAGCTTTCTAAAATTTTGTTATTAGAAAAAATTAAATTTAATCTCGCTGTTAATCTCATCCTCGTTTTGTTTACCACGGCTTCTAATCCAAATGCGGATAGACACCGATTTATCGTTTTTTCTTGAAAAAAAAAAAAGACTTCTAAACGTTATCAATGATAATGCCTTATGAGTCATAATGGAAAAAGAGCCACTGCAATCTTATGAAAGGGTGGTACCATACACATTAACGCATCACTAAAAGCCCAAGCAACATCAATAAGGATAAGGATGTATATTACAATTATATACTATTACATAATAATCAGCTTTTTAAGCTTTTCTTGGTCTACCTCTTTTCCTCTTCTTTTTCAATGGCTCACCTTCCCCATCAGCAGCTGCTGACTGCTTTGCTTTCTCGTCATCTGGGAATTCAACCAGTTCACCATCTTCATCCAATTCTAAGCCCTCTAGTTCATCCTCGATTTTTTCCTCATAATCCGCGGCATCATCCTCATCACTCACTTCCAGCTGTTTCAGCCACTTGCTGTCATCGTCTAAGTAGCTTACGGTTCTTCTTTTGGCCTGTCTTCCTCCGGCTATACTGTCCAGAGCCTTGGCCTCCTCAGCCTTTCTTTCTTTTTCAATTTCCAAGGCTATATCAAGGTTGTAGATATCGGGAAGTTCCCTTCTTTGTATCATTCTTGCCCTGATCCCCTGATCCAGGTCCTCCTTTCTAGCTTCAATGTCCATTCTTTTGAAAATCTCCAAATCATCCTTCCCCCTGGCTAACAACTCATTGACCTCATCATTGTCAAAGTCATCATCATCACAGTTTTCTTCTACCTCACCCGCCTTCAGCTGCAATTTCAGCTTCTCCTTTTCTTGTAGCTTCAGCTGTCTTTCTTCTTCCTTTCTCATCAAGTCTCTCAACAAAAACTCTTGCTCCTCTGCGGTGGATTTGTTGTCAAACTTACCGGCTTGAATAACCTTCCCATCTAGATCCAGCTTGCTTCTGGCCTTCTCTAAAATAACTTCTTCAACAGAGTCCTCAGTAATCAATCTTAGAATTCTGACTTCGTTTTTCTGCCCGATTCTGTGTGCTCTATCTTGAGCCTGGAGATCCTGGTGGGGATTCCAGTCGGAGTCAAAGATAATGACTGTGTCAGCTGTTTGTAAGTTCAACCCCAGACCACCGGCTCTTGTGGACAACAAAAAGCAGAAGTACTCAGAGTCTGGTGCATTGAACTCATTCAGCATCACTGTTCTTTCATCAGTCTTCGTACCACCATCCAGCCTGAAATGCTTTATGCCCAACAAATTCAAAAAGTCTTGCATTATGTCCATGACTGTGGTCATTTGGAAAAAGATTAACACTCTGTGGTTTGTTGCTTGTAACTTTGGCAAAATCGACTTCAATAGAGCAAACTTTCCTGAAGTTCTGTAAATAAGACTGTTCACAGTTCCCTTCTCAATCATCAATGAATCTTCCACCTGTGGGAACACAAATGGATGGTTACAGATTTTCTTCAGTTGCATAATTTGATTGTTGAATCCTTTTGCCTGTAAGGACTTGCTTGTGGAGTCAGATGATGTGTAGATTTTCTTATATTTCAACATCTGCTCATACAAAATCTGTTGCAAAGACGTCTTTTTACATTTAATTACCCTTTCGATTTTTGTGGGCAACTCCTTCTCGACATCTTTCTTTAGTCTTCTCAACAAAAATGGTCTCAATACCTTGTGCAGTCTTCTGATTATCAGTAAAGTTTCTTCTTCCGTCAACTCTAGTTTATCCTGTGAGCCTGTGTTAGCAAAGGGTGTGTTGAACCAATCGTCAAATGACTTACCTGAGTTGAAAATCTTTGGAAGTACAAAATTCATCAAGGCCCACAATTCAGGTAAGTTGTTTTGAAGAGGAGTTCCTGTCAAGATCAGTCTATAATCTGTATGGTAGAACTTGTTGATTGTCAAGGACAACTTGGATTCAGCATTCTTCATTCTGTGGCCCTCATCTATGATCATGTGGACCCACTTGACTTTACTTAACACTGCCTTCTCTCTGATGATGTACTCAAAGGTTGTCAAGCAAACATCAAATTCCAAGCTTTTGATTTTCTTTTGCATGTTCTTACGTTCATAGGGTGTACCCTTGTAAGCAACAACATTCAATGCTGGTGCCCATCTCTTGAACTCATTGACCCAGTTGGTCATAGTTGATAGTGGTACCAGCACTAAAAATGGACCCTTGATACCCTTATGCTCATACAAGTAAGTCAACAGAGATAAAGTCTGTACAGTTTTCCCCAAACCCATTTCATCAGCCAGAATACCATTAAGCTTGTTGTTGTACAAGGAAATCATCCACTCCAAACCCTTCAGCTGATAGTCCTTCAACTGTCCACCAACCAAAATACTTGGTTGTGTCAGTATAGGCTCTTTAATTCTATGTGCGACAGAGTAATAATCAGTGTTGTCGTCATCTTCATCCTCTTGAACATTCTCATCTTCTACGACGTTGCTGTAATCAACCTTGACGTCAGTATTCTGTTTGATTTTGTCCTTTGTGTAGTCCTGCTGGTCCTTAACAGCACTGGTCAATGACTTCAAAAAGGAATTTGTCTGTTTCAAGAGTCTTGTGATTCTTGTGTCCTTGGTCTGGTCAAGTAATTTCACATATGCCTCTTCATCGTTTTCCTTCAAGGCTTGTAATCTTTTCTTAGCATTTCTTTCAATTCTCTTGGTATCTTCCTTCATCAAAAATGTGTTGTTTTGCTGGTGATTCTTAAGCTGAGCCTTCAGGTTGTTTTCCTTAATGACTAAATTTTCAACAGATGAGGGAGCTTGAATATTCTGAAAGACACTCAACATTTCATTCAGCTTATTTTTAAGAGAGCGTTGCAATCTTTCCTTATTCTCAAGTTCAATTTTGGCCACACTGTTCTCAACAAACTTTATGTCTGAATAATCCAAAGTTTTATACTGACCGTACATGTTGTTGTTCAAGGGAGAGTTCAAAAGATTGTAGTTGGACAATAGCAACTGTTTGTTAAAGCTGTGGTACTGGATTATCTCTCCTCTCAGTTTTTTTTGAACCTGACTTAATTGTAACTCCTTGATTCTTAATTCAACCTCGGCTATAACATCATTCACTTCATTATCAGGGAAATTTGATTTGTAATGATCCAAAATCATCAAGATTGTAAAGCAATTATCCAAGTCGTATTCTTTAAACAAATTAATGCTGAATTGATAAAGTTCCAGAATTTTGTATAGTTTAATTCCTTTCGGTAGCTCACTAGGGTATATTTTAAAGTTATCAAGATCCCCATAGCTGATGTCATTTTTCTTGTTATTTTTCAAGTTGTTCACAGAGGGTCTATACTTTTCAATCAAGTACTTCTCATATTCGTTTATGTCATCTATATTTACATCGTCCGCTCTATTCACAGCATTGGCAGCTTTCAGACCGGCAAGTCCTCTTTCTTGGTGTTCTGGCAAGTTGAATGTATCAACCCTTAGATGTGGATCCGTTACGTCCTCCACTTCCAGATTGCTAATCTTGCTGTCAAATATGGGCTTCCAAATTGGTATTTTCATATCAATGTGCTTACCCTCTTTTTTCACCTCTGGATTGACAACGGGAGTTGCTGCTTTCTGTTCCTTTTTGGGCATTTGCGGTGAACTTACATTCGGTGGAATTGCTGGACTCTGCTGTTGCTTGAAACTTTTAGGAGAATTGGATTCAAGCATATGCGGTAAACTGTTGTTAATTCTTGATTGTGCCTGTGGTGGGGTGTTGTCAATGGTGCCATTGATATCTTTCCCAGCAGGTTTACTGGATTGTTTTTGCTTTAATTGAAACATTCTCATACCTATGTGCTGAACCAGAGGCTTGTAGTTTTCAATAGTGCATTTGTTGGCATCATTCTCTATTAATTGCTTCAAGTCAGCAGGAATTTCCTTTTTTTGCATCAAAAACTGGAAGTATTTAGTTTGAGCCAGCAACATTTCATCAAAATTAGGCGCTAGACCAGTTCTGGTGTTGTATGTTCTGATTGATCCATCGACAGTAGGTGGTTGTTCTGAGTTGGGATTGGATCTTGGAGATACTGCAATATCAACACTTGGATGATGTTTCTGCTGTTGCTGATGTTGCTGCTGCTGTTGATGTTGCTGCTGCTGTTGTTGATGTTGCTGCTGTTGTTGATGTTGCTGCTGTTGTTGATGTTGATGTTGCTGCAACAAATTTTTCTTTTGAGCAGCTGCTTGTCTTAGAAAGTTTGTAAAGAATTGAAATTGAGAGCTTTTAGCTAGCTCTTCTGGAGAAAGCTTTTGCTTAAGAAGCTGCCATTGGAGCAAAGCCCTATTAATCTCCTCTTCACTGAAGACTCTTGAACTGTCTATAAAAGTGTTACCTTTGTTATCCATTTGTATAAAAAAAATATACTTAATTGATATTGTAAATACCTTTTTGTGTTGATCAAACTAAACTGGGTAGAGGTTAATGATAAACTGGTACAGTCAACTCGTGGTATTTATTGTTGGTTATAGTATCAGAATAAACAATTGATTGAAAAAAAAAAAAAAAAAAAAAACAATGAATTCGACCATTGCGCCCGGTCATCAATTCTTCGTTTTTTATTTTTCATTTTAGGGAAAAAGCAAAAAATATATGGTGTGCGGGTAAGTTATCATCTACTATCATGTCAAAATATGAACAACAAAACAAAGCATTTATAAGCTTATATATACCAAATACCTTAATTTAGTCTTCTACATCAGAGCCTCCAAAAAGCTCTAGCATATCGTCATCACTTTCGTAATAGTCACTGTCTTTTTCTTGATTGGCTGGTCTTGACTCCTCTGCAGGACCAGTGGGCTCCTCTTCGACCTCATTTGATTCATTTTCAGGCTCATCATCGCTGAAGAGACCATCAATGTCTTGATCCTCGTTCTCAACTTCCTCATCCTGATGCTTCATGTTTTGAATTTTAGTTTCGATCACCTCTATCTCTTTATCAATTTTCTTTAATCTTTCCAGTATTCTTTCCTTCATAAACTGGTTTTTACAGTTGTGGAAAGACTTGAGATTCGTTTGCTTGACTGTTTGCAAGGATTTCAATTCATCTATCAATAAAGAAAGCTCGTCGTCTTCGTCAAAGTCATTTTGCTGGTTGTCCTCCTCCTCCAAATCTTCTTCTTGCTGCTCCAGGTCAGCTGTTGGTTCCTCGATATCATCATCTTCTCCGTCTTCTTCTTCTTCATTGTCGTCATTATCCTTGTCTTCGTCTTGCTCCAAAAGAACCTTTTCCAACTCTAGTTCCAAATCACTTTCTTCGTTCTCCTCAACTTTTTGCTGTTGAATGACATTCTTTAGTTGATTCTTTAGGTGATCATCATTGGCTACAGTTATGTTATTGCTATTATCATCATTATCATCATTGTCTATTTCAGTTTCCGATACAAATTCATATTCAACGCTTTCACTCAGTAGATCGTTCTGAACAAGGTTGTTTAGTGTATATTCCAGCTTCTTTATTTGTGTTAAAGAAAGCTGTTTTCTTTGTCTTCTCTTCAAGACATTATGCAATGGAGCAGTAAGCCCATTTCTTAAAGTGTTGTTGTGAGTGTTGAAGCTCTTTTGTTTCAAGTTATTCAAGATCATGTCATATTTCTTATTATTTTTGAAATCGATTCTCTTTAAATTATCATATAGTTTAATAAGGTCTTTATAGTCTTTTTGATAAAACTCACTGTAAATAGGATCATCGCTTAAATCTTCATTAATGAGTTCACTGTTCAAATAGTCAGCTTTAATACTAAATATGTCTTCGTACTTGTTAATCTTTTTATGTACGTAGATAACCTGGTTGATGTTGTTATTCTTCAGCATGTTTTTCCCATTGTCAATCGATTTATACACTTCCACCACTGTCGGCAAGTTCAATAGTTCACAGGCATAGTACTCAACACTTTCAGAGCCTATTATGTTTAGATTTATACTCAGTATCAGTTTGTTGAGACCCAGATACTCTATGTTGATACAATCATCGTAGTTCAGCAACTCCAGTATATCAGTTTTGGATAAAAGCCCTGTGCTTAAATTATTGGAAACACGCAAAACCACACTGCTTTCTATAAGAGGATTGGTTTCACCCTGGATGCTGTTAGGAATGTTCAATTTAATTCTAGGAAGAGTCATGTATATAATTTTTGGTGTGGTGTATATGGGATTGGATGTATTACATATGATACATTCCCATCATTTGTTGTGTGGAGGATTACTCTACTGTTTTCCTTTTCAGCCTGAAAAATAAATGGAAAAAAAAATTAATAGGTAAGCAGCAGCCATCGCACGTGCAGTACACATATAAGCAAGCTTAAACAGTCATTTCATCATTATAATTGGTTATCTATATAACCATAGGCTCATAAAATTTATGCTGCTATCTCCAAGCAATTATGCCAAGAATACATTTCAAGCTTTGTATACATTCAGTACAGTAGTTGCCAACACATATACTTTCAACAAATCAGTGGCTACTCATTGCACCTTCCTTCCCAATGAGGAAGTATTATGCGACGCGGTTGCCACACTTATCAAGCTGTCAGTGTGGAATATCCGCAAGCAAAACCAAAAAAAAGCCGAAAAGAAACGCACCCATGTGAATTCACAAGCCAATCTCAGCGCAAACAATCGAAAACCCATTAATATAATCTCTAAACGTTACTTTATTTTTAAAAATTACAGCATATAGCTTTTATATATAAACAGGTATATCTCGGTCTAACTTGTTTGAATATTCATGATAGCACTGAAAATATATCCCCCATAGCTAAAACAATGCTGGATCTTTCAGACGTTCACAAGTTCTACGACTACAAGGAACAACACAGGCAAATTAGTGGAAAGGTTTATGTCGGCTGTCAATTGATAGATGGTGTGGACATCAATATCAAAAAGCTGCAAGATATTTGCAGAGAGATTATGACAATTCACAAGCAACTATGCGTTCAAGTTACCGATACACACAAAGCATACTCACTTGATATCACTCAGCTGAATTTCGATGACTTTGTGCTCATTTCCAAAGAATATGACAACATAAACGATCGTTCATTTGTTGAATATCTTCTGAAGGATCCACCTGATAATGGGAAATCAAATACTCCCTTATGGAGATTAATATACTTTGAAAAAATGAATTACTTGGTATTCAACTTTGGACACTGTTTTCTTGATGGAATGTCAGCTGTGATTTTCTTGAACTTAGTTTTGGATAGGCTAAGCAACAAGCCTCTAGCTCCATTGGATTACTCTAAGTTTCAGAAATATGTGTCTGACAAATTGCTTTTACAATATGGCATAGTGGACTTGTATCCAAGACCAAATTATAGCATCTTAGACAAATTACAGGTTTTGAAAAATGAATGTTTTGAAGTAATGATTGAGCCATTTATCTTCAAATTAATTAAAGCATACCCAAAGCTATTAGAATATAAGTTTTTCAGACGTTACAATCGTCTTTATGACTCTGGTGTTTCTCCAGAGTCCTGTAAGTATGTTGACTCTTTTCATTGTATGAACATCTCTTCTTCTGACACTAAGAAACTGATTAAAATCAGTAAGCTCTTAAACACAACATTAAACTCTTTACTGCTTGCATTATTATCCATTAGTTCACCTAAGATCAATAAAGATTATCCAATAAATGCAAAGTTCAATATACCTATAAACATGCGGCCACACCTATTGAAGGGTGACATGGCAGGACCAGGTGCAAACTTGATAGCCCTAGCCATAAGCTCCACGCAAATCACCACACCCTCATTTAAACTGGAAAGCTTTTTGAAAAAGGACTCTTTAGATATGAGTGAATTCAGGAAATTTATAGGTGATCTAGATCCACCAATCAAAACGGGTATAGCAGAATCCATCAGCATGGACACTTATTCCATAGCCTCCTTTTACAAGCATGACCTTCATAGGTTGGTGGCAGAAAGACCATCAATAGATTTTGAACTGAGTAATTTAGGCTTATTCATGCATCCGCTTGTTAAAGATGTCTGTTTCAATCAAGGTTTGGAGCCAATGAACTACATGAACATAAGTGCGATTGGTGGTGTTAATGGCACCAACATCAGCTTTATGTGGTACAGCAGCATTCATGACTATAGTAAACAAAGAGTAGCAACTTTTGAAAAGATAGTTGATATATTAATCAAGCAAAACATAGATAATATTTAGGGAGGGTGAAAAAAAAAAAATTTAAGCTTTCTTTAAATCATATATAAACACAGCTAATTTCATTTGTTTTCTTTCTCAAGTACAATGTCATAAATACCGTTTCTTGCCTTGTGGCCGGCCTTTTCCCATCTCCCCTTCTTTTCTTCTTTGCTGCAACACACAATCAGTCTATACTTCTGATCGTTGATATTCAACACTTTTATGCTCATGATTCTGCCATGAACATCATGTATGTTTCTTACAAGATCGATTGAATTGCTAACAATGTCTATTTTCCACAGTTTCAAAACACCTGAGTCACTTCCGGTGATAAGCAAATCTGAGTATGGAATGTTGGCCATGGCAGTGATCTTAAAATGCTTGTTGTGTTGAATATCTGCTTGTAGCTTCACTTGAAAATGGTCTTCCTCAGCTGAGTATCTTATCTTATCGTCTTTGTTCATGAATCCATGGGCATGCGGAACTTGGAACAATGGCTTCTTTTTCTGGGTTGACCACAGTTGTATGTTCCCATCATCTGAACTACTAACAAAATGAGTGTCATCTATCATCATGCAGAGATCCAATGTTGTAGGTGAAGGGAAGAAGTTCGGCGATCTGTTGTCCTTCATCACAATGCTGTCCTTTATATCTTCCTTGATCTTAGTGTCCCTTCTATGTTTAATGTAATCTTGCTTCAGCTGTTCCTGCGACTTAACTTTTTGTGGAAGCTTAAAGACCAATCTGGATTCATCTTGTAATTTCCAAAGCATCAGGGACTTATCATAAGACCCTACGCTTACGCATCTTTCCATATTCAATACAGAAACATCTGTGATTGGACCTTGATGACCAAACAGAGTATCCATTTGTTGGAATTGCTTGACGTTGTATACACGGATCTTGTAATCCTTACAAGCTACAAACAGCTGGTCTGAGTTGTTTCTAAATCCCATGGATTCTATCTCACCTCTTCTGTCCTTTGTAGGAATACCCTTGATAGGGTTCAATGTTTCACTGGACCAGATAATAAGTTTTCTATCCATACCACCAGTGACTATATTCTTACCATCTGGTGAAATGGCAACATGGTTTATGTTTTTATAATGTTCCAGGCTGTTGTTGTCATGTTCTGTTTGCAGGTTTTCGGGCTTGAATTTGATGTCACCAATTTTTATTTGTTTAATTTTCTTTATTCTGCTGGCAAAGTTGGAAATATCGTACTTGGTCATTATAAAATCCTTGGATACGGTAATTATAAATGGATTTTTGTTTCCGCTATTTGAAATGTTGTTGTTTTCTAAATCCAATAAAGTTGTTACTGCATTTTCCTGAAACAGATCCATGGAGGTCAAAAAATCTGCAGTTCTATTGAACTGTTTTTTTATAACTTTAATATTCTCCTTGAAATCAAGGGCTAGATATCTATACATTTTCCCCTCTTGAGACAAATTGTCTTTGTATAATCTGCTTTCCAAGATTTCTCTTTCCAAATCAGCAGCATCAAAGTTGTTGTATTCGTCAACGCTATTTGTTATTTTGACCTTTTTTTGTTTACTGTCATCTAATTCTGTATCTATAAGTTTTCTCTTGCTTAGCAATTGTTCATTGACAATCTCATTAGCTTCTTCTCTAATATTCTCAAGATATTGCTTGGCTAATCTTCTTCTTTTGTCCGTCTCGTTTTCATTTTCAAACTCTTCCTCAGATGAGATTTCATCGGGTGTTTGGTATTCATCCTCTGCTGAGGAGGTATTGGACAGAATTTCGTCTTCACTGTTGCTTAAATCAGACATTGAGGGTGTTTATGTATGTGCAGGGGGATCTTTTCTTGATTGGTTGCCTCTGATTCGTATGTGTAATAATGTTGCAACAAGTTTAAATTCCTTGTGAATATCATGTAAATCATTTTTCGAAAAAAATAAATTCATAAAATTATGAAATGTGTATTGAGATTCTGCTGTATTTTGTGAAATTTTCCCTAAGTAGAAATTATTCTCTCTCTACGAAACAATTCTGCCTTTATATTTTTTTTGGTGCACTTCTGAAAATCTAAGAACTTTAAGAAAAAAAAAGAAACGTTGCACGTGCAGCACAAAGAATAAAACTTCACATAAACACATTTATTATATAACTCACGAAGTGGTTTTAGAATCAATAAGATCATTGATTTTATCTGACAGCTCATATATCCCATACATCTTACTGATCTCCTTGGCCTTATCCAGGCACTTCAATTGCTTAAGAGACAAAACCAAGTCGTAGCAGCACTTTATATCATTTTGTTGACATTTAACATCAAAGAGTCTTAAGATGGAACTATCCCAGGCGTTGTTCAAGCTCTTTAATAGTTGAGCACTATCTTCCTCATTTAGCATTGAATTTTCCAACACGGATGCATTGACCACATCAGATTGAATGGTGTTTTGAATCATGTTATCCACTTGCCTATAGTAGTTAGGCAACTGTAAATTGCTCTTAGAGTCTATTTCACAATTCAATGTGTTATTGTAATCTTTTTCATCCAGTGATTCATTACTTCTGATGCTTTCATGTAACTCTACTAAAGTTATAGGAGTTGATGATGTGTTGAAGGTGTTTATGCTTGATAACTTCAAGGAATTCTGATTTATTATGTATCCTAAAATCAATTCATCGTAGTCGGATATCAGATTCACAGGAAGGATGTAATAATTTTCATAAACTCTATTGTCCAAGTAAGTTTCATCTTCATTTTCTGGCTGATTTAAAATGAACCCACCATTCAATCTGTAAATTTCATTTTCATAGTTCAACATATTGACCCAATATGACTTGTTTAGGCTGTAAGAGTTGATCAAGCTAAAGAAACCATCATATGTGGAAATCCAAGGTGTGTTGTTGTCACTTATACCAATGTTCTTGATTTCACTGTTTCTAATCACGTCTGGAAGGTCACAGTTATGGTGGATAATCTTGTATTTGTTAGCATGAATCAGTATACTATATCTTCTAAAATCAGAATGAACTATGAGTAACTTGTTGAATTTGATGTCAAGAATATTAATTTCACTGAAAAATACTCTTTTGTGTATCATTATTCCAAACTCATTCAAAACCATAAGAACACCTTGTTTAGTTCCCACATAATACTTCTTGTCGTAGGCTAAGGAAGTAATGTAGTCACCATTGTTCATACCTGTGATTTTGAAAGATGTAGTTTTCTCGTATTCATAATGACTTTTGATCGTTATTTCGTTTTTCTTGCTATTCAAAAAAACCAAATTACTACTTGTCAACAAGCACATATCAATTTCATCAGCATTATCAATATCAAATTCGTATGAATTCGCAATAGAAGTGTTCAAAAAATTAACATGGATCGATTTTGATGATGAGTTGTTAAGCAACAAGACAGTCCCGTATTCAGTAATTGTCAAATATTTAGATTCTTCATTGATTTCTAAGTACCCTTTAGAGAAAAGTGATACATTTTCACTGTTATGCTTATGTCTTTTAGGACTGGAAACCTCAGAGTTTGTGTTGCTATTAGAACGCTTATTGTCATCGTTTATGATAAGATCATCTTCTAAGTCTGAAATAAACAGTGAATCCTCAACATCTATATTTTGACTCATCTTATACAAAGTATAATCCCAAATATATTTTACGTTAGATATGTGATTTTTGAATTTTCTTTGGTGATATCAATAAATCTATCTATAACTTGTTTGAAATCTAACAATGTGAAATTTGAAAAAATTGAAAAAATGTTGTTAGAGTCGCGAATCTAACTTTCTCTCCTTCCTGCAAGGCAAAGTTACGCGTCAAACACGTGCTACAAAGTGGTACCCAGAGTTCCTGTAAGAAAATAGAAAAGAACGCTCCCAAGTGTAATCTTTTTTTGGGAATTCCAAAAAAATAATCACCACTCTGAAAAATCTGTAATTATATGCAATTGCTTTGCTTTTAGCCATAAAATAACCAACTATACCCTCTCGATATTCCTAAGGCTTGATAAAAAAAGAGAAATTAAAAAATTGGTAACATGGACTCTTATAACAACTTTGACGAGATCATTCACAATATTCAATTGAACAACCTCGAGCTAAACGACATTAACGATGTAAGCAACCTTTTATGTGAGAAGTCATTATTTCTTAATTATAACATAGAATCTCTTTATGAGGAGTCCATTGAACACAACTATACAAACAATAACGCTAGTATTGTTGATACTTACTTGTCATATATGCAGGATGAGGACTACAACAACATAGACTTGAACATTCTTATCATAAGCACGCAAAACCTACTGAACTACATAAGTGAGAATACAGCCCTGAATGCCAAAATCACATCTACCATAAATAAACTAATGAACAACGTTGTTTTGAGAATACATAAGATACTGAATCTATTAGTTTACGACTCCATATCCATTTCAAATGTCATTGATTTCATAAAAAACGATATTGATGATGATGAGATTACGATACTAGATGGTAGATTAAAGGAGTTGAAGCTCAATGTCAACAAAAACTTAACTAAGCTAGATTTGAGCATTGACGACTACCCCTTTTTGAAAGGTATTATATAGTGTAACGTTTATTGATAATTGATTTACTTATGCTTATTCATTAGGTCTTTTTGCAACAACATAAGCAGCTCATTTTTTTTCTTATCGTTCTTCTGCTTGTTGCTAATTACGTTTTCCTTGATGGTGTTGGTATTTGTACTTGCACTCTTCATTTGTAACTTTCGCAGTAGTCTTAAATTATCTTTTTTTGATTTTTCAATTTTCTTTTGTTCTTTTTTATTGATTATTTTTTCCTTCCCATCATCGTAGTTTATGCTGTCGTGAAATCTATTAAAGCTTTTTTGGCTTTTAAAGTTCAAATCAACCTTTCCGATTGTGTGTGTGTTTTTCATTTTCTCTTGGGGTCCTATTCTTCTTCCTAGGTATCCACTATTCAGCTCCATTCTTCTACTTAATTTGACGTCCAGATCTATTTCCTCATGATACTCACAACTTTTATGGCTTCTGTTGTCATAGTACCCAGAGCACTTTTTTCCATCTTTGAGTTTCATGCCACACAGACTGTAATTGGCACATTTCCCAATCTCCATTACTTGATTCGGTCCTCCTGCTTCATCAATGCTCAAAGCAAATCCTCTACTAGACTTATAAACGTTGGGTGTTTCAATCATTACAACATCTCCGGCTTTGATACTGTTGTAGTATTCCTTTATTAGTTTATTTCCATGAATGGTTAAAAGTAATGTGTGTTTTAAATCCGTTAATACAACACTAAAGTTTTTTGAGCACACTTCAGTGTTAACCTTTTTAACTTTATTGTTATCTATATCTATTCTGCTTCTCTCAAAGAACTCCCTTTGTTTAAACTTGATGGGCAGTATTTCGTGAACTATTCCCACAACGCAAAAATTATCAACACGTAGATCATTACTCAACTCATAATTGGGTGGTCTTACAATCTTAAACAACTTTGCAAAATCAAGAACCCTGTAGTTATTCAACACTGTTTGTACAACTTCTAATGGTATGTATCTCAGTGATAGATCAGTATTTGTATACTCACATGTGTCCATAACTTCTTCAGTTTGGAATTCAAGTTTATTATCAGAACTTCCCTTGAACAGATCATCATTATAGAAGCTATGAACTTTACGCATCATGAAGTTATTATTTGTCACTAATTGAGGTTTGCTCTGCGCTTTTGGTTTTTCAGATTCTAACAACTTCTTGAATAAGGCATTCCCACTTTCTTGTTTCATGTCTTGAACCTTTGTTTTTCTTGAGATCTCATCTCTCCATTTCCGTATAAGTCCTTCTAGTTTTGCTATTTCCCTTTTGTGTTTCTCAATTTCAGCCAGTGCATTGTTGATCGCTTCATTACTCGCAACATTCAAGTCATTTTCTTTTGTATATAAGTCAAATCTAGGGTCATTCATCTTAAAACTATCTTGTTTGAGGTTTTCTTTAAGGTGTCTTTTTCAAAAAGAAAGAAAAAAAAAAAAAAAAAAGCTTGAAGATTTAACGCGTTATGATTTATGGATAAAACTTGATTGCGTTTAATCAATATAAAACTATCCACGATGAAAATAAAAAGAGAATTTTGGCTTTCTATAAGGTTTAAAGAAACTACTTGTTTCATCAATTTGTGTTTTAAATTATATATAGACGCAAAACCTTGAGACCAAGTAGCCGTTTATCATACTAAATCTTTGTTTTCCATAGGAAATTGATATCTACATATAAATAAGTCTGTTCTATATATAACCCACAATGCCAAATCCATATTACAGTTATCTATCGCTCAAGAGCATCATCAAATTTCTGTAGACTCATTTTCACCGCATCATGAACAGGTTTTAACATATGCTCTATATCTTTGTTGAAGTCCTTAAATTTGTTTATCAAATCATTCAATTGTGAGTCACATTGAACGAGGTGTTTGTTCAATCTTCTAATAATCATTGATCTTCTTGGATCTAAAGTGTTTAGGTGGTTGTAGAAATGTTTTAAAAACTCGTTACAGGTTTCATTGAGCAGAGAGCATGATTCATAGACATCTTGTGGTATACCCAGTTTTTTATAGTTGACATCGTACACAACATTCATGAAAGTGTTCAAATTGTCAGACTCCTCTTTGTTGTTGAAGTGAGATTGAGATTTGTTTAATATATGGAGGATCTTTTCGTTGGCATCATATGCTGATTTCTTCTCATTTTCAAAGTCAAAGAGTTTAATTTTCTTGTTTTCATTCAATAACTCATTTTTGATATTTTTGAGCTGCTTGTTCATCCTATTTCCTATATCGTTCAAGTTTACAGAGTTCGTGTCAGTACTCTCTGTGTTGTCCTCTATGTTGCTTTCGTGTATTTTGATTTGTGTGTATTTGATTTCAGTTGGCTTCACTAGGTCATCAAATCCTTCATCGTTATCCAACTCGTCTCTGGTTCTTTTGTTATTCTCAGCACTTCTGCCGTACTCATTCTGTAGACTGTTCATTAACTTTTCACTTAATCTATTCATTCCCTTCAAAATGTCAAGCACGCCTTCAGTTTGACCTTGCGGATCTGCTCCGTATCTCATAGTAAAATCTTGCTTGTTGGGAAACTTCAAAGGATCATCATCCATGTTCCCCTTCAAGTCAAGGACTTTGGAAACTTTAATTCGATTCATGTTCAGCTCATCCTCCTCATTGTTCAAAACAACTTCGTTTTCTAGGTACTTGTCTATGATGATATCACCTCTCGTGTTGGCCATAATCAGCTCACCTCTAAGCTTTCTGAATAAATTTGATTGGAAAAATCTTGACCAGAACTCTTGCTCATGAAAGTTCAACGGAACATTCTCGTCAAAAGCCAACTTAACCACAGGATAAGTTGCTAAAATAGCCTTTAACTTGTCTTTCGTAACCGACACATTAACTTTATTATCAGATGAAGCCACTGGTTTGATTGTTGACAACACATTGTAAGGTCCATATTTCTGTGAATTTGACAAAGCAAAGGATCTGAGCTCAGTTATTCTAGTGATCCAAAACTCCTTTGCTGGAAGCTTGTTCTTGATCACACTATTTTGAAATTTCTTACTCAATGTCAAGTTCTGCTTTAAATAGTTTTGTTGTAATTGCAGATTGGACAACAAGTTGCTCACACTCAATGAATCTTCCAAGGATTCTGTATTAATCAGGTTTGTATTGATTTCGTTCTCATTTTCCTTTTCCTTCAACATTTTTTGCTCATAAACCACATTGTCTTTATATCTCGATATGATGATCTGTAAAGTATTTTTGATGTTTTCCATTACCATTCTGTTGTTAAATTGAAACACACTGACAGGATCGGCAGCACCACTCTCCATCTCCTCCTTTGACAACTTACCAATAAGCTTGATCATCATCTTTGTGGAGTGCGAAGGAGTTGCCTGTAGCTTGGATACTTGATCTAGTAAAATTGTGTGAACTTGTGTTCCATCTGTAGACTTCCAGTGCACTCTAGCTGGGTATTTAGATTCATCTATAGTTAGTATACCAGCTGATTTTCTAAATAAAGCTGCTCCGCTGTGAGACATTTGCAGTTATATGGGACTCAATTGGGTGTGTTTTTTTTTTTATTATTGGGTTAGAATAGTATTTTTACAAATTTTAATTTATACAGTGTTTAAAAAGGGGAAAATTTCATATTTTTTCAAAAAAAGAATAAAAATATAAATAAAATAAGTGTACACGCTACTGTGTGAACAATTATAGAAATCTTCGAATACACCTTAAACATATAGTGTTAAAATGGTTGTGATAAATGATTGTTTTCAGTATCGTTTTAATCAAAAAAAATATATTTAAATCAGAATCTATTGTTTGTCCTCGCCCTCTTCCTTCTTATCGTCTTCTTTTTTGGTGAAGCCTTCAAATCTGTTTGTTTTACCACCGAAGCTGAATGCATTAGATGTGTTGTTCATACTGCCAAATGGATTTAAGGAAGCTCCGTTGAAAGGATTCTCACCTGAAAATCCAAAGGCACTCTTCTTTTCACCATCTTCCTTGTTGCCAAAGCTGAATTTGAATTCTGATTTTGCCTCACTTTCTTCCTTCTTATCAAAACCAAACTTAAAGTCATTTTTCTTTTCTGTATCATTAGCTTTACTGAAATCAAACCTGAAAGCGTTGGCACTCGCGGCTTTGTCTACTTCTTCACTTGTTGATTCCTTATCATCACTGTTCTTATCTGTCGCATCCTTCTTAACTTTCTTTTCACCATCACTGTCTTCCTTTTCTAAACCACGCTTTGAATTGTTGAATGTAATAGTGCTTGAATCCTTGCTTTCATCGTGACTTAAAAATGCAGGAGTTTGCTTCTGTGGAATACTATTCATGGCGAATGTTTTTGAAGACAAGTTATCAGCTTCCTTTGGGGCATCGAAAGAAAGGACTGGAGTGTTTGAGCCTTCTTTGACTGGTTGAACAGAGTTGCTTGGGCTCTTTTCAGTAGATTTAGAGTTGTTGGTCAGCATCTTCAACTTTTGTTCCAGTAATTTTACCTTCAAGACACTGGATTTTTGTTCCTTATTTTCAATCTCTAAGGCCTTGACTTTTTCTTCAAGTTCAGCTTTCTTCTCCTTCAAAGTTTGTACTTCAGCCTTTAATGCCTCCTCTTCGTCATTGTCTTTACCAATAACTTCATCTATCTCATCAGTTTTGTTTTTGACATCTAGTTGTGTTTTTAAGCCTTCAATTTCTGTTTTCAAAGCGGCAATTTCATCATCGTTGCTAGGTGAAGAAGTCTTTGTGGACAACTCTTCAGTCAATGAAGAGATCTGGGCTTTCAAATTTGATATTTCCTCTCCTTTCTTTGACATTTCCTTCAGAGAGTTGGCTGCTTCATCCTTCTCGTTTGTCAGCACCTTGTTTCTTTCCTCATACTCTTTGCAAGTATGTTCCAATTCATCATAGTCAGTTTCTAAGTTTTTAACCTTTTGCTTGAATTCGTTGTTTAATGAATCTAGAGACTTTTTAGAAGTGTCGACCTCATTCTTCAAAGTTTCCACTTGACTATTCAAATTAGCTATAAAAGCATCTTTGTCCTTCATAGCTTCATTCAGTTGTTTAATTTCATCTTGAAGCTTTAAGATTTCATGAGAACTAATATTCTTAGAATTTTCCATTTCCTTTGAAATTTCCTCATAATTTGCCTTGTGCTTAACCAAGATTTCTTGAAGGTCCATATACTCTTTCTTTTTCTTATCTAGTTCATCAACCAACTCTGAAACTCTGGAATCAACATTCAAACTTCTGATTATTTCATTCTTCTCTTTTAACAAGTTTCTCAACTCGGTTGCCTGGTTGTTGTGGTAAGCCATGTGTTTTTCAAATGCGTTCAAAATGTGCTTGACAGAATCATAATTGTTCTCACTGTTAACAACATGCTTGTCTTCAGCATTCTTCAATTTTTTCTCCAAGGTTGCCAAATTCTCCCAGTACTCTTCGTCACTGTGTCTTAATAAATATTCTACATCTTTTCTCAAGCTTTCAACACTATCCATCTTTCTGTTCAAATCATCAACTTGAGCACTTAAGTTGGCATTCTCCTTAACTAAAGAATCCTTTTCGATCTTAATTGAGTTCAGTTTGCGGGTCATTTCAGTATTGACAGATTGTACGTTCTTAAGCTCCTTTACAGTGTCTTTCAAAGATGATTCCCAGTACTTACTACTTTGAAGTAAATCAGAATTACTCTTGTAAAGCTCATCTCTCATATTTTCTTCCTTCTTCAGTAGTCCTGATAAGTCTTCTTTGTCTTGTAATGCTCTCTTCAATTGACTCTCAGTGGTTTTGTTGGCTGTCTTCAAATCACCAATTTCAACATTCAGTTCGGTGATCTTGTTCATGTTTTCTATCAGGAGTTTATTTGATTCCTCACTTGATTTCAAAACCTTTTCTAGTGCAATTTCAAGCTGTTTCTCTAAGTGTTCAATTTGGACTTTATAGTTCATGACTACTTCATCTGATTTGGCTTGGCTCTTGTAATCTTTTTGACTTTCAGATAATACCTTCAAGTTCTCTATTTCTTGTTCCAATATTAACTTCTTGTTTTCCAAAGATTTGATTTCTTCCCTTAAAGTGTCATTTTGGTTTGATAGTTCTCTCTTCAAATCTTCATTATCCTTGATATTTTGTAAAGACTCTAACTTAGCACCGAGCTCTCTTAAACTGATAGTTAAGTTTTGATTTTGCTTTTGAAGATCATCAATATCCTTGAATAACACCAAGTTCTCGGTAATAACATCCTGAATTGTTTGACCACTGTGTTTGTTTCTGTTCATTTTAGTCAACTTTTGAATCTTTTGCAATTCTTCTTTGGATAAAATAGACAATGAATCAGAATCAGTTCTTAAAGTGAGCTGCATCAAAACATACTGAACTTGAGATGACAAATCAGCAATTAGTTGATCCCTATCTGACAAGATCTTCTCTAACTTCTCAATTGTGGCCTTATCTTTTATGTTTTCATTGAAGATATCGTTTCTATCATTTTCAATGGATTCCAATAAGCTGTTAGATTTAAACAGTTGTGTTTCCAAAGTTTCAATGGTTTGTTTGTAGTCCTTAGATTCATTCAACGTATTTTCTAAGCCATTAACGACTTCTTCAATTTGCTTTGACAAGGTATCCTTTTCCAACTTTTCTAACATTAATTCTTTCATGAGTATTTCAACGCTGTTAGCATCCTCAACGGAATCTGTAATGTTTTTAGATAGCAACAGTTTCAAGTCATCTTCTCTGTCGTCAATGATTTGTTTTAATCTCTCTATTTCATCAGTTGACTCTTTGAATGAGTTTACTAATTCATTGTAATCGTCAATGGATACATTGTTTTTGATACCTATTTGACTGAATAGTTGGATTTGAGAGTTTAGCTTGTTTATGTACATGTCCTTTAACTCAATTTCAGACTTCAAGGTCTGTTGGTTAGAGTTCATTTTGTATTCGGAAATTTCAACATCTCTGTTCAGCTTAGCAATATCCTCTTCTAACTTTCCAATT
The DNA here is from genome assembly GCA_030567275.1 of Hanseniaspora lachancei. Lineage (NCBI taxonomy): Eukaryota > Fungi > Ascomycota > Saccharomycetes > Saccharomycodales > Saccharomycodaceae > Hanseniaspora > Hanseniaspora lachancei. The sequence continues at coordinate 29,189 of JAJLRX010000257.1, read as the reverse complement.
CTAATACGATCTTGGTTGGTGTGTTCTGTTTTTATATCCATTTCAGAGTTTAGTTGGTGATTCAATGATTGTAACTTTGCCAACTCCTCTTTAAGCTGAGAAATTTCACTCTTTTTTTGACTTTCAAGAGCATTGAGTTTATTTTCCAATGAATATCTAATTTTTTCATTTTCATTCACCTCATATTCAGAAAGTGCGAGTTCTTTTTCAATACTATGTAAAGAAGCGTCTTTGCTTTTTAATTTCTTGTTCAAGTCATCAGTTAGTTGATGCGTTTCTAGAATGTTTTCAGATACTTTGTTTTTGAAATGAGATGCTTGTTGTGATAGTTTCATAACAGTTTTAAGCAAGAATTTGTTTTTCTGAGAGAGTTCTTCTTCCTTGTTGTCATTTTTGATTTGGCTAACATCATTTAAAATTTTATCAAAATGAGGAATTGGTTCCTCTTCGGATTTGGCAGCAGCTTCTAGTGCCTTTTCTACAACACTATCGCCGTGAGCAGATGAACTGCCATCTGATTGATCGTCTTCTTGGATTGAATCATTGTCGGTATCGCTTTTTTCATTAGCCTCCTCTTGAGATATAAACTCTTCGCCATCCTCAACATCCTCGTAGTCCTCTTCGTTGGTGTTTTCTGGTGATAAATCTGAGCCATCAGTGTATGAAACATCCTCTTCTTCGCCAACTAAGGGCACTTGCTGGTCATTGGCGTCGGCCAATGCGCTGTCAGCAAACATGTCTAATGGATTAACGGCTTTTTGTTTTTCACCATCGGAAGAGCTGAACTCAATCACATTGTTTTCTTGATTGTTTGATTCTTCTGTATCTTTATTGCTTTTGTTACCAAAAAAATTAAATCCAGACATAGTTAATAATGTTTGTTTTCTATTTCGTGTATGTACAGGAAAGAAAACCCTATTTGGTTATTTTTTAAGCTTGTCGTTCAATGTAAATTTGCTTTAACAAGTGTTTTGGTTAATGTTATCAGTAGTATATAATTTATATATGTTATTATTTTTTGTTTACACAGAGAGTGTTAACCTTTTGGGAACTTCAACACTTAGCGTAAAAAGAAAAGAGTAAAGGGTGGAAATGTGTAGCAATCCAGTTGTATATGATTTTCACCAAAAAAAAAAAACAAAAACAAAAACAAAAAAAAAAAACAGTATTGACGTCGGACTTAAGTCAACGCGGTAAATGGTTTATGATGCTTTCCTAAAACTTGGTCACATGACTATTGTCATGTGACTCACCCAAAGATCCATAAATAAAAAGATATTCTACGAAACACACCATTTGATCTTTTAGGTTTTTTTTTTGTAGCAAAAAAAAAAAACATCTATCCAAATATTAAAAGTTCTTGAAGTCAATACTACCATATTAGGAAGTATTTAAAAAAAATAAATATATTATTACAGCGTTACTAAGCAAATTAACTATAAAACCATAATATATGTGCTAAGGTTAGCTACCTATCATTAGAACTATAACTTGTTTTTTCTGTAATAAGTAGACTAACACTCATATCTTACTGTCTATACTGTTTTAGTTTTATCTTAATTCTCTTTGAGCAAAAAAAAAACTAGTTTCCTAAAAAGGTAATTTTCTACAGCAATGGAAAGAAAAATTACTTTTAGATTATTTTTTTTTATACTTTTTTTGGAAACATTACCCTTTTCGTTATTTTTCCAGTGTGTTTCAACGTAGCTCAATCTCGTTAATTGAAGTGATTTTGATTATAATTTTTTTTTTCCCTCACGCAAAAAAATGAACAAGCTTTGACAAATTCTCTGTGAGGTTTTTTAGTGGAAATTTCCTTTTTGGCTGCAAAATTCATCGCTGGTGTATCAATATATTTTTTTTTTCATTTTTCCTCTTTTTGTTAGGTGTTTTTTTCTTGTATTGGTATACTTTTGAATTAGGTATATTCAGCTTTCGCTTTACATTAGGGTATATATTATCGATAATTAAAAGATACTTATAATAGAAGAGACTAATTTAGAACCAGACACCATTCAATATGCAAATGTATGTAACTACATTAAAACCTACCATATCAAATCTATCAGCAATGAATTGATAAAGTTTTACACCCATGAGAACAACATTCCAGTGAAAGACATGAACACAAAACCAATGAAGAATAAATAACCTAAAGAAAGAACTAGGCATATAAATTAAAGAACATAATAATGAACACCAAAATAAGTAACGGAAAAAGTTGAAGAGGTTTGGAAAGAAGAAAGCTACACCAAATGATGATTGAAAAGCAATCAACCGCCTACCTGTTAGTAAAATTATTGTTAATTCGGCTTGAAACAGCATAATGTGAGCACTGTAATTTAATGAGTTAAGAAAATAACGGTCAAGTAAACTACGAGATTATCCATATGAATGAAAGGCACTAATGTTATCGAACCACATTACTATTGATTATTTTTAACTCAATAATGAGTTTAAAAAATACATCAGTAACAACCAATTTGAAAAATAAGCTATTTGTTCTGCTCTAAAATAGTTATCCGACTGACCTTTAATAGTTTCTGAAGAGTGCAATAGAACCTCAATTTTCCCAACGAAGTAATCTGAAAATTATTGGGATATGGCCTACCTTTTGTTCAAATGGCTTTCAAGAAATCATTATAGCCAGCATCAAATTTATGGTGTGTTTTGGTTGGAATAGTTTTTGTAATCAGCCTTTTTAAGAATGTTTGTGAATCATCCTTTATCAATCTTTGAAAATTGAATGTACAATGTACATAATTTCTCATTAATGAAAATCCAAATCACAACACTCAATTTACTAACAATTCACCGAATAAATAAGCACAACATCACATTATAAATAGTTTTGTCAAGACCTTAACCGGTAAGACCATTACTTTGGAAGTCGAATCTACCGAAACCATCGACGCTGTCAAGGCCAAGATCCAAGACAAGGAAGGTATTCCACCTGATCAACAAAGATTAATCTTCTCTGGTAAGCAATTAGAAGATGGCAGAACTTTGTCTGACTACAACATCCAAAAGGAATCAACATTGCATTTAGTTCTAAGATTAAGAGGTGGTGTTATTGAACCATCCTTGAAGATCTTAGCTTCCAAGTTCAACTGTGATAAATCTATCTGTAGAAAGTGTTACGCCAGATTACCACCAAGAGCTACCAACTGTAGAAAGAGAAAGTGTGGTCACACCAACCAATTGAGACCAAAGAAGAAATTAAAATAATTGATTTGCATAATAAAATTAGTAAGAGTAAGTTGTATTCTGAACTTTTTTTATATACAATCATGAATATGTATTAGCTTATGTATTGGCAAATAATTTAATCCAAAAAATAAAATTTAAAATTAAAACGAAACCATTGACTCGTTGTGAAGCATCGGCTTCATAGTTGAACTCATTTACAGTTGATTTTACCTCATACATGGCAACCTAATGCAATTACAATCCATTGTATATCAAAAGTCGAATCAAACAACTTTTCTTTATATAATTAATATTACTTATTAAGGTGTGCTTAAATATTTTTCCAGTGTCTTTTTTAGTTCTTTCTTCTTCACAGGCTTGCTTACAAAGCCATTCATACCAACATCCAAACAATTCTGTATGTTGTCCTCATCAGCAAATGCTGTTAGAGCCACAATTGGACCTTCGTAGCCCTTTTCACGGATTTTCTTTGTTGCTTCTAATCCATCCATATTTGGCATTTGAACATCCATGAAGATTAAATCATATTTAAATTTACCTTGCTTCTCGGATTCATCATCTTCCCCTTCACTTTCCAACAAGCATTCTAAGGCTTCCACCCCATCAGCTGCCAAAGTCAAGTTCTTATACTTCAACAGCATTAGCATTCTCTTGATAACTTCTTGATTCACTTTGTTGTCCTCAGCTATCAAAATTCTGGCACATTGCGTGGTTGATATCGTGGCTTCCGGCTTTTGAACCTCTTGTATTTCTGGTTGTGTGCCTTTTGATTCAGAGGGTTTGGGTGATTCAGGTTTCATGTTGTTCAATGTTGGCACAACATGAGAACTTCTGGCTGTTCCTGTTGATGATTGCATCAGTACAGGCTTTTCTGATTGTGAGCCTCTTAAAGATTGAGAAGTTTCATAGGATTTTTCCTTTTTAACCAGGCCAGGTCTTTCCTTCAAGATTTTCTTGTTGTTCCATTTATTCACTTTCTGTTTGAATCGTTTACTGTTTTCGTTGTACTCATCATTGTAATCACTTGGTCCATCGCCCGTGGACAATTGCTTCAATAGGTCAACTTCCAAATAAACAGAAAATTCTGATCCTTTACCCAACTCAGATTTTAAAAATACATCACCATTCATCATCTTTGCCAATTGCTTGACTATGGACAACCCTAATCCTGTACCACCAAATTGTCTGGAAAGCGTTTGGTCTCCTTGAACAAAGGGCTCAAAAATTTTGTTTTGTAGAGATGGCGATATACCTGACCCAGTATCAGAAACAGTGATTTTGATCATGAACTTATTTTCAAAGCTACCATCACCCAAGCAGTCATCCTCATTGTTAATTTGCTTTTCATATCTTTTGTCAAGTTGTAAATCCGACAAGCTTGAGGTTGTTGTTGTTGTATCAAATTCCTCATCATTAGTGTTTCCTGATGATGAGTTCACATTCTTGGATTTTTGAACGTCATCCAAGGGAGAATTGAACGGATTTGAACTTTCGTTTTGTGATATGTTACTGTGTTCCAACTGAGTGCCCTCTATAATCTTAAACTTGCTTTCAACTTCAACAAACTTGTCTTCCACAGTTTTCAATTCTTGAGTACTGTACAGTGAACTGTTTTTATTATCCTCAAAAGGAGACAATTCTTTCTCCTTATTGAAGAGCAATTCTCTTAGTTCATGAGTAATCTTTGTTGCACCCAAGACTTCAACAGCAACCTTAACAACACCATTTGTTGGTGTGAATTTCAAAGCATTACTTACTAAATTCATTACTATTTGTAAAATTCTATGAGAGTCCCCGTACCAAAGAATTTCCCTGGCCTGGTTAGGCTTCAAAATCAATTGCAATTGTACCCCATTGTCCTTGGCTATTTTTGAAAAAATGGAGTGGAGTGGGTATAATATGTCATTTAACAACATGAATGACCTCTTTTCCAGTGTGGTTTTCTTCAAAACGTTCTTGGAGAATGTAAGCAACTCAGTTAACAAATGCAACAGTAATTCCCCAGATTTGTAAATCAACTTCAAGTTATCCTTCAACTCATCATCCAAGCTCTCACTTGACAATGCAACAGAACACATACCCAAAATTCCGTTCAAAGGAGTTCTTAGTTCATGTGAGATGTTGGCAATGAACACTGTTTTGGCTTCATTTGCTCTTTCGGCTTGTACCTTGGCCACTTCTAATTCCTTAGTTCTTTCTTTGACTCTATCTTCCAAAACAGAGTAATACAAGTCCAATTCATGTGTCATTGTGTTGAATGTATCAGTAAGAACCGTTAACTCATCTTTCAAGACTCTGGTGTCTACAGGTACTCTGTATGAAGTGAGCACTGAAGACATGAAATCCTCATTGTTTTGTACATGCTTTATGTTATCATCTTTAGCACCATCTTCAACAGCTGTTTTCTCTAAGATCACATCATTGTGATCATCCAAAACCACTATCTTTTCATCATGTCTTTCTATGTTACTCACAGGAGCATCAGATAGATTTCTTTGATGAATAGCCTTGGTTGCCATTGGTTCTTCCAAGTGTATACTTGACTTACTGTTATTGCCAGATTTAAAAAAGTTGGAAAACAGTTTCAAAGAGTTGTGGTAAGAAAAGTGACTATGTTTTCTACTACTTTTATCCACGTTTTCCATTGATAAAGGATATGTATCAATAACACTTCTTTGTAAAGATCTTCTGTTGACGTTCTCTAAACTTATAGGAGTTATGTTGTTGTATCTCTTAGCGAAGGTGTCTTCATAGTAATGACTATTTCGCTTTGAATCGTCATTGTTTTCAAAATCACTCTTTGTGTTGCTTGTAGCTGAGTATGGCTGTTGGCTGACTCTTCCGTTCATGATAAGTTCAGTCCCTCTTTGTAATCTGACAATTGGCTTCACAGCAACACCAGCCAAACAGTAAGTCACTATAACAACAAATCCTGTAATGGAAAATACTGTAATTATGATGATTCTTACCAATCTAGTGTTGGGGCCTAAAAACACTGATTCCGGCTGTGTTATGACAGCCACCCAATTGACCAAATTGAACATACATTTACTGTACCCGATACTGACTCTTTGGTTCAGTAGTATAGTATCTATGTCATAACCTGATGTTTTAGTGCCTGAAAATGACTCATCTATGAAACTACCATTATCAATAGGAAACTGAACGTGTGTAAACTTCGGTAAAGTACCCTTTGGTGGGAAGATGTAGTTGTATCCATCAACAGATGAGTTTTCGTATACTGCTCCAAGAACTTGCATTGTGAAAGAGTCTAGTGCAGATGCTTGTGGTGTATAAGATAATGCACTGTCTGATCCTATGGATACATCGCTGTTGTTGACAATATTTAACAGCTGATTAGCAACCACAACAATAGTCAAATAACCAATTGTTTCTGTGTTTCTCAGCAGAATGCTTTCCGAAGTCATGACAGGCAATGTTAGGGACAGCAAAGTATTAGGATCCTCTGAAATATAGTCTGCATAATTTTCTGATGTTGTGTTAACTATAGGGTTTGTAACCATACCAATGGTAACAACAGATATTGGTAAAGGAATGTTTGTGGACAAGGGTAGCAAATGTGTCAATATAGGTTTCGGTATGTGGTTACCAGAACCGTTATTGGTCACTGATAGCACCTCAACCATGTTAGAATCATACAAAACACAGTTGGTGAAAGTGTTACTGGATGACAAAAACTTGTCCAGAGTCTCAGTTGTATCATACCAGTTAGCAGCAGAGTTGTTACCTGCTTTGTATCCTAATAATGATGATTCAATTTCCACCTTAGTAGTTAAGTAACTACATTGGTAGTAATAGTAATTTAGTGTTTGGTCAATTTGTGATGATTTTAATTGTGCAGCTACATAGAGTTTATCGGCTCTTAGTGACTTAGATGTTTTGGTGAAGTATAAACCAGTTATCAGAGATAGAGTAACCAAGGAAAATACTGCAATTATCAAAACAAATACAATTAATTGATATCTGATGTTAATTTGATAAGGAGGCTTGATCTTCTTATCAAAGTCTTTGAAGAACTTTCTTCCAACCTGCATTTCAATGTTGATATTAAACTATGATTAGAAAAGAAGAGAGCTTTGCAACTTTTGTTGTTATGAGCTCTTTTGAAAGAATTCTTTTTCTGGTTTGTCTCTGTGATTACTTTTTAATTGAAGTAGTTGAGCACTTGATATATATGTCTTATAATGAGTGAACTATGATTGAACGTTGTTGGTCCTTGCCTACTTTGTATATACTCAACTGACAAACTTTGTATTATGGAATAGCGAGAAAAAAAAAACGAATAGAAACAATGAAAGAGTGCCATAAGGGACGAAGAAAAAAAAGTTTAAAAAACTAATGGAATACGTAGTGTCGCATCAGGAAAATATACCGAAAATAGTAATAGAATTTATAAAAATATATTTTTTAAAAAGACCGTTTAAACGCCTTTTGACAAAGATGTTTGTCCGTAATTATATTTAGAAGTTATTTTTTTTTAGATTCTATGATCGAAGAACAAATTTGTTGATCTTATCAAGTTTTATGTAATCAAGACTGTATCTCAAATCCAACCCTTCAAACTTGAGGAGTTGTCTTTGAATGGCTTGATGATTTAATATTGCTGACATTATGTACTCATCCAGCTGTTTGAGTATGGATATGTTCTTTTTATCCCGTGTGTTCAATCTATACACTATCTTGACATTAGGTGTTATGTGATTATAATAGAACAATATGTTATTTTTGTTATGTTCTATGTTCATAATGTTGTATTCAAGTGTTTCCAAAAGCAGGCTCAACACCGATATTTCTAGTGATATGTCCGATTCACTGTTTTCCTTATTGTGTAGATCTACTTCAGTGGAGTAAAGCAGTTTCCCATTGGTTAAAAACACCATTATGTCATGTGTGTGCAGAGTTTCTCTCTTAGTATTAACACTAACAGGTTGAGTCTTTTTATTTGGCTTCTTGCTTGTGTTGATATCCGTGCTTTTAAGTTTTGAATCATCGTTGGTGTTAATCAATAGACTTTTGATATCTGCTTTGATATCATCTGTGTCAGTTTTTGCATTATCCTTATAGTTCAAATGATTGAAGTACACATTCTGAGTATTGAGTTTAGTTTTCACTTTGTTTGTATTATTGAAGATAATGCTCTGGTTGGAATATGAAGTATAAGTTTTAAAAGACTTTATACTCTTGTTGTCATCATTGAATTTGTAATCAAAGCTCATTATGACTTTATTAATAAGTAAATTATGATCTCCAGTTTGCTTTAAATAGAGGGTATGGGTACTCAAAATGATTGAGTAAAAGGTTGTGATAACATCATTGTTAAGAAACCTCTTTTTTGTTTTTTTCTAAAAAGAAGAATTTAAGGTAATTATTAAAGTTACCCAGTACTTTAGTTTTATTTTTTTTTACTCAAAAAGGAATTTATTTTGGTTATTCTGTTTGTACACCTAATGGATTACATACCATTTTTTATTTACATATTCTTTTTTTTTTTTTCCCCCCCCCAATTAATTAGATACCTCCAACTACATTAATAATCTGAAGGAAACCAATGATACATTAAATTAATCACTATAAATTGTTTTAACTTCTACCAGCAAAACAAAAAAACTTTATTATCAGCAGGTACCATGCTTCCATACTCTTTAAAACTTGATCTTCAGTTTCTGAATTCTAAGGACATAGATATTGTGCTGCAAAGCAGTGTCCTTACAGATGATCTATTGAACATTGAAACCAACAAAACAGATGATATCATAGGTGATGTTAATAAGTTCTACATACAATACAAAGTAACGGATAATATATTGAACCTGAATTTTCATTCAGTGGATGTAAGACTCTTGAGGTTGAATGTCAACAACATCATTGAAAATATTAAGTTAAGTGTTGAAGTACTTGATAATTTCAAGTAGATTGTTAGTATATATTATCTCCGAACTCATGGATTATTATTCTTTTTTTTTTGCCTTGGAATATTTTGTATATGATTATTTTGGTTGCGTATTTTGTCTTTTAGGCAGAAAGAACGTGTAGCGTTGGTTGACTGAATATCAAAACAAGGAAAGAAAAATTTTTTTTTTTCTTCCTTCCCGCTTAAGGAAATCAAGAACAAACAACATAAAAACATCACAACACTCACACCCTTAATAATTCATAAGTAAATAGTATATAGTAAAACTTTATCATAATCATAAAAATATTACCAAGAATACACAGCACGCACAATGAACAGTGATCAGGACATTCAATCCGATGTCAACATGGATGAATCGAGCCAGAACTTACCGGCTGCCAATGCAGGAGCAAATAAACAAAACCAACTAGTAACCAAACTACAGTCAATATACAGGCTTATAATGAAACAAGAAAGCATTCTTCAAGTTAGATGCTCCAATCTTACTGAACAATCGACTGCAAGTGTTGATGTCGAGGCTCTATGGGGGATCTACAAAGTCAACACATATCTAGTGGAGAACTACATAGACTTTCTTACCACAGCACTATCGGAAGGTCAAACCGCACAGGATCTCAATATAGGTAAGGAGATTGTGGAAATGTATAGAATTGAAAGACGACTTTGGGTTTACGGGTGCATAACGTTTTTGGATGTCTTGAAAAACTTCATGAACAATAATCTGGATCCCACAATCTGGTCCCAATTTATTATCAATGTGTTTATAAATCTTTCTGAAATGCTTGTGGAATTGCCGGAATCTTACAAGCATCCGTGGTATGAAAGATTGGGTGACTTGTCAAGAATGGCCATAGCTCTTTACCCAAGAGGCTTTATAGATTGGAAATTGTCAAGTGAATATTGGTACAAAAAGGCATTCGATTACAATATTGGCCATGGTAAATTATATTATCATATCTCTACGGTTGAGCAAAATACTCTACAAGCATATGTGCATTTGGGTAAATCTGTCTTTTGTAAAGACATGTTCATTCCTAGTCAACATTATATGCAACTGGTCATTGACAATATTTATCAAAGAGCATACAGTGAGTTCCAACTGGCAGAAAGCAATGTCCCCTTATTGGATCATTACTATAGGCAATATGTTGAATACAAAAATGGATATAATCTTTTGCACTTCCCCGATGGAACCAACATGAATCCCGAACAATTGGAGAGAGGGTTGATGACTCACTTCTTCACAAATCATCACTACCAACATTACGTCTTCATATCACACATCGTTGAATACCTGAAGCATGTTGAAGTAATTTCCATGCCAACTTTCAACACAAACAAGGATCTCCAGCAAATTGTTCTGAACTACTTTGAAAAGAACTTTGGTGAATGGAAGAAAACCACTAGTTCATTGTTTCCAAAGGAAAACTCCAACTTCTTTAGTGAGAAATTCATCTTTTTGCAAGACTCAGAAAAAATCAAGTTTTACTTTTCCACTGCTGCATTGTTTGCACAATCGCATATATTACAAATTGTTGGCTTTGGTAACCCGATCAACCCTTTTGCAAAGTTGTTCGGCCTATCTGAGATGCTTCACTTGAAGAAAAATAAAAAGGAAAACAGAAAGCAACTACAGGAAAGTGGTGCAAACACTAATGTTGCCGAAGTAGATGATATGGATTTCTCTTTTGAAGAGGCCAGTAAGCACATTCCGGAAATCACCAACAAATGCTCCACCATTGTCCTGAAAAAGTACTTGAGTGGACCCTTATTGCCGGCTTTACCACATCTGCTGGTATACGGGTACTTTTTCATGGCCATTGATAAGAAACTAAGCAAAACCGAGGATGAAGTTTACGAGTATAACGAAGAGAAAATTGTGATCAAAAAGCTGGATGAGGATGATTTAACCTGGTGGAACAAGCATGTCACTGATCTTTTCCCATGGGAGGAAATTGTTGACTTTTTGAACGTTTTAATTTTGTTTTCTCTGAAAAACTGTCCAGAAAAACATGCTCTCCACATACAAGCCATCAAAAATGATCTATTCAATGATACTAAAGACGAACCACTGATAGTCAAGGATATACCAGAAGTCAAGGGCTTGATAGGAACCCTGTGGTTTGATTGCTTGAACATAACAGTTGAATGTGATAACTATGAGGATACAGATTACGGAATTGAATTTGATAAGATGGTTGAGAACGGTGAGAGCTTTTGGAAGAGATTGAGCGAGATTTTGAAGGTTTTCTTCAGGTTGGCTCTAAAGAACTCATTTGGTCTAAGACTGTGTGAAACTTCTCATATAGGCCTAGGATCGCATTTGTTCCAATTTGAGTACTCGAAAAATGAAAGAAACTTCAAAAACAACATCTCGCTTATTATTGATTACTATAACGATAATATTGTCAAATTAGCTGGTTCTAAGGGCTTTATAGTGGATTTCAAAGACTTTACTGGGTTTGGGGACAGAATAACTGGCTGTATCTACACCTCAGGCTCTTTGGAAAGATTGAACATTCAGGGAGGAGATGATTTGGACTTTGAGAATAGGTATTTTGAGAACTTTGACAACCTGGAATTTGATTTATTCCAGAAATACGTCAAGTTCAAGGATTTGGACCTTGCTGGGTCATATTTCATACTGGACGCCACTTCATGGTTAAGACATTCAGGAAGAATATTCAAAATTATGGCCAACAGCCTGATCAAGTTAAGTATATGCCTGACCACTTTCCAAGAGTTGAGATTCTTGAGAAAGTCCAAAGACATCACTGTTTCGGATGCAGCCACCAGAGCCGTAATAATTCTGAGACACTTGTACGATCAAAAGAAAATTCTACCATTAAGATTCACAGGTAATTTGGCAACAACCATTGAGGAACACCTTGAGTATGAAACCAAGATGACTTGGAAGACCCATGTTGATGAGTTCGTTATAGATGCCATCTACAAGAATGGTAAGAGATTATTTAATATGAGTCTGGACGGTCCGGAATTTGTAGAGATCAATGATCACAACATGGAGTCAGAATCTAAGGAAGACACAGCCTTGGCCAAAAGAGAAATTTTCTTGGTATCTGATGATGCACCAATGAGAGAAAAGGCTTCGCGCTATCAAATCACATCTATTTCCAGTAGATTCATGTTTATTTTGTGTAACGAATTAGGTAATGACCTAAGTACAAATTGATGCAGTGTTATGTAGTCTTGTAAAAAAATAGCTAATAAGAGTTTTCTAAGCGTATCCAATATTATTTATTCCGGTTTTAACATTGGCTTTATATATATTTTCTCAAATAGTTTCATACAAAATATCACGCCTTGTTGACAATTCTCCATTTGATACAGTATTTCATGTTTAGAACACTGAACGTGTTCATTTGACTTATTTGTATCACCCATTCCTTACTGTCAACCAACTTGTCATTCAATCTTTGATGAAACTTGTCCTCATGAGACTTATTGAAGCTTTTCATGTCTACCAAGTATAAGCACTTCTCCTTGTACTCATCACACTTGACTATCATAACCTTTGGCAAAAGACCCATGTTTGATTCCTTTTTGTTGATTGAATTGTACACTATTTTTATGTTATGAAGAGTCGTGATGTCTGATGACTTATACTCAAAGAAAAACTTCAAGGAGGTATTGAGGAGTAGCAGTCTCTCAAATGTGGTCTTTAATGATTTACTAAATTTGGTATGAAGCATGTGCGGATCCGTGTTTATTTTGTTTGCTGTACTATCAAGACTGTATTTATTTTCATATACCACTGTGTACCCCTTTTGATGTGATTTGGTCTCATCCGATGCTCCATCACTTTTGTACTTCAATGATAATAGCTTTTTTCTTTGTAAATTCTTTCGCAGTAACTTTTCAATATCGTCACTAGTGGTTTCGTTGCTTTTTGCTTTCTTTTTCTCTAATGGATAGCTTCTATTTAATTTCTTATTTACTATGTCATGTAAGGATAACTTAGTTTTCATGTGAGATTTGGCCAGTGTTGTGCTTTTACTCCGCTCATTGGGTTTAGTTAGCTTCTTTCTATTCGCATCTTGGGGTTTGCGCTTGTTTTTGTATATTGAGGGTAGCATTCATTAATTCGGTGTTCCAGTAGAGGAGGCATTGGAGTGTTTTAAACTCATTATCTATTTATCTTAACAAAAAACAACAAGGTTCAAAACTCTTCGTTTAATGATTACTCTTTTTTTTTTTTTTTTGGAAATTTATGCTAAACCACGTGAGTATCTGGGAACGACAAATGTCTCTACAAGGCTCAGAAATAGGAAAGGCATAACCACAAATTATATTAAAAGGATTCTTTACATACCAGCTATTACTTGTTGAACATTGTTTTCCTTTTTGGTGGATCCATTGGAAAGATTCTTCTATCATTCTTGGAAGTGGATTTGTCATCCATCTGATTTATAACATTATCAACTGTTATTTGGTTCATTCTGTACTTCAAAAGAGAGCTCTTTTTGTCTTCTGAAGTGCTGTTCTGGAACAGTTTCTTCTGTATTATGTCATCTTTGACTTTTTTAGTAACTTTCCATGAGAAAAAGTACTTACCAAAGTAAAAGTGTTGGACTACTGGAAACTTCAGCAGTACTTCATCTATCCACATTTTATAAAGACCAATGTTAATTTTTTCCCATGTTTTGATATTGTGTAGTATATCATGAAGTACAGGTGAATGTTCATGGAAATTTCTCAATCCTTTTACTTCTTTGATAAACCTTACATTCCATAGCAGAAAATTATCACTATCCAAGTTGTTTCTCACACAAGCAAATGAGTCTTTGGGTGTGCATATTTGCTTTGCCATCATTTGCGCAGATCCTATAATGTAGCTAAAATGGAAGTTATCATCCAGCCCCCAAACACCATGAGAGCCTGCTGGTTCTAGATTGTAGGTAATGATAATGTCTTTCACAAAGTCGTAATACTCTTTGAAGATAAAGGTCAATGTATGTATGGTATATTCAGAAACCTTCAAAATGTCCAAGCAAATTAAAAACGCTACAAATGACAACTCATGACCAGTTCCATAATCCATTCTATCTCTGTTTCCGAAGGCATTCATCAGATAGTGCTTAATTTCCACAATGGAATCAGATAAAACCCTGTCATCAACCTCATCTGGAGCATTTACCTTATTTAACTCAATTAAAAAAGTTGTTAGAATATTGTCGATAACATCATCTCTGTTCAAATGATCATGGAAAGAGCGTATGGCTGTGTTTCCAAATCGCTGCTGAGCAACATCTCGACTGATAGGAGGATACAATGCAAGTACATATTTCAGCTTGTCAAAGAGATACTTCTTGAATATCCACTTTGTTTGTTCATCCTTCTCTGTCTTGGTAACGAGATTTGTGTTTTTGGTTTTAAAAATCTTTATGTACTTATGTGAATACTTCAGTAATCTTTTGTAGGCCTTGGTCAGTTGAAAGTGCTTGAGACTAATGTTCGAGTCGTTGATCTGCTTGACCGGTTCTGAAAATGATGTCTCAGTCATGTTGGTTATCATTGGTCGTGTATGAAAAGTTTCATGTCTTTTTTTTTTTTTTGCTTGATTTTCAAATCAGATGAATTCCTTAGTACTTTTCCTCCGTTCCCCTTTTTTTTTGCAAAGAAAAAAAATATCACATCCAATATTATCCTTTGAAGTGTTTTAAAAATAAAAATTCATGGGGTCTATGATTACAGTTTCTGTTCTTGGTTTATCAATTTATATGATGCAGTTCTTAAATTTATAGCGAATGGTTTAGTTCCAACAATCATTATTGTATTGAGCTTGGATCTATAAAGGCTGAGAATTAAATTGTTTGTATACTGTCACGTGAATGTTATTGTACAATATAGTTTACATATAGAAATTTGTACCATTGATTAAAGTAAATTATATACAGCTATAAAAATTAATTAATATTTGTTTAATGTTATTACACTTTTGTTTTTATATTTAATAAATGTAAATATACAAGAATTGAACAGTTAAAAGGTTTAAATTTTACAAAAAAGAGAAAATCTGATACTTTAAATATAATATATAAAGCTGAAAACAAATTCAACTAAACATTACAACCCAAGTAACTAAAGTAGATCGTCCTCTTCTGTACCTATCAAAGACTCCTTGATTTTCAATAGTATAGTGGTTTTCCAGCTATCAAGCTTATCGAATTTGTCGTACTTCATCAATATGTTGCTCATCAAATCAATATCTTGTTCCTTGTAGCAATCTATCAATCCTTGTAGTAATTTGAACTCCTTACAGTCCTGATCATCTCTTAGATGGGCTTTGGCTTCAGCTAATGTTCTTTCACTGGCCACGGTATCTGTCAATAACAATTGCAAAAGACCGACTTTTAGGTAATAATCTTTCACAACCCACAGATTCAAGTTCTTCTTCAAGTTTGCCTCTATCAAGTGGTTGTACATCTTTATGCTCTTGAATAAATCATCATTGCTTGCGTAGCTTACTGACAACAGATCAGCACACTTCAGATAACACTTGTTACTCAATTGAATTGCGTTATCTTGCAAGTACCAGTCACCAGCCAACTCATATGCTTCGCGTGCCTCTTTGATTTGATGTAGTTGCAACTCCAAAATCTCACCAAGATCAAATTGGTAATTAGCTGCTCTTCTGAACTGTCCCATGTTCTTGGTGAATATGTCTATGGCCCTTTGTAAATAGTCACAAGCATTGCTATAGTCATCACCCATTTTACATAGCTTATATGCCTCAACATAGTTCATAGCAGCGTCGTTGTAGTTTTGCAACCTCTCCAAAGCAACTATAGCAGCATCTTTGTAGCACTCAGCAGACTTGATGTAGTCCTTGGAGACGTTACCATTGCCTAATCTGTATATTTTGGCGGCTTGAACGTACAGATCAATAGCTTCTTCATATTGGTCTTCAGGAGAGGAAATAAGTTTCCAGAAAAACCCAGTTACAGGTTTGGACTTCTCTGCAGCTTGTTTCAATAATGATCTAGGATCTTCAGACATTGTTGTATGCTTTTTGAAGTTGACTTTATGGTTTCTGGGAAATTGTTAATGGATAGATGATTTGAAATGTTGCCATTAATTATAAAACAAGTAATAACCTACGACACACAGAACTATTTATTCTTTCTAAAAAAAAAAAAAAAACAAAAAATGTGATTAAAATAAAAGTTAGGGTAATCAGAGGTAATGCACGTGATCACCAGCAAGCCACCATTCTGAGATAAACAGTAGCTTTACCAAATAACTCAATCACAAGTGGCATACCTTTGTCACTGGATAAGTTATCAAGTAGTTTTCATCCACACTTTTTTTTTATAAAGCTTAAGCATATCAAATAAAACACTGTTGGAGTCTCTCTTATCAACATTTGTTTTTTTCTATATATGTATCATCTTTCAACCCCAATCAATTGTTAGCTTTATAAAGTTACCTGCCAACAGCGGATATAAGAGCATCAAAAGAGAAATCGGGTATCTTTTCGAAAAAAAAAAAAAGAAAAAGAAACGTGCAATGTCCAATTTCGGAATACATGTAAATGACTCTACCAAAAGAAGAGAAACAATGTTTCATCATCAGTGAGCCACACAAAACAATATCACATCTTCATTTCTCAATCACCAAAGCCATTAGGATATTAGCTAATTTGAAAGTCTAACAACAAAAAAATAAGTAAGACATAGTTACTATACCATATTTATATCGAAGAAATGAGTTTGAATCAGGAGTTTAGCAGCATTGGCTTTCAAGCACCTAGGCTGCAAGATTATATAAAAAAAATAAAGGAATATGACGTGTATACAAAGATAAAGATCAAGATTCCTCATAACTTCAACGAAAGAATCACATGGCAGCCTTTTGAGGACAAGATTATCACAGACCATATTGACAAATACATAGAGAATAACACAACTTTCTTCAAGGACATTGCAAACCTGAATGACTTGAAGGAAAAAATTATAGACACCGAGGACTTCTTTAGTGGCAAGGAGTTTGGTGAAGAATGGTCCAGCATTTCTTTTGTCTTATGGGACACAAACCTGAACAATTACATGGAGCTGATATCTCTTATAAAGAACAACAATATCGAGAACATCCCGGAGCATCTACATTACTTAGTCAGCAGATCAAGCACCATTATTTCTCTACCAAATCTTTTGAAAAAGAGAAGACCCATAATGATCAAGAAGAGATGGCTGAATGTTTTGGATCCTTATTTGAAAAAGGGAAAGTGGTCCAAAGAAGAGGATGAGCTTCTTCTACAGAAATATAGTAAATATGGTCCTCTGTGGTCAAAGATAGCCTCTGAGGTGCCCAGAAGAACCGTTGATCAATGTTCTAAGAGATTCCATGAAGCATTAGATCCAGAAAAGGATCTTAAAAACTATGTTGATTGGAAGGAAAGTGAAGATATCTTTTTAATCAACACGATGAACACAATAGGAACAAAATGGAGAACTATAGCCCTGGACTTATCCAAAACACTTCAGTCAAATAGATCGGCACTGAACTGTAGAAATAGATGGAGAGCACTGATAAACAATTACATCAGAAATAAAGACGAAAACAACAAAGTGCACATGTTGCTGGCTGAGTTGACTGTTGATGGAGAATTTGAAGATATGGTGAAACTCAGGGAGAAGTTGGCCAAACAATGCTTTGACAAGAAAAAGAAGAGGGAAATGAAGGAACAGAAAAAATTATTGAAGATGAAAGGCAAAAAGAACACCAAAAAGGAATCGGAAAACGAAAATGATTCTGAGTTTTCTGATGATGATCTTGATGAGGAAGAGGTTGACGAATCAAACAATAACGCATCAGCATCTGGATACAGAAGCATGAAAATGTCTGAAGGAGAAGAAGCCCCATTTAATGGGTTGAACGGGTTGTTGATCAAGGAAGGGAAAAACAAATACATCAATGGGAAGAGCTTCATTACTGACAACAGCAAATTGAATGATAATGATAACATCCACACTATGGATGAGGGTTCCAATCCTTACCAATGGAGCAGAATGGCTCCCTCATTGACATCCAACAACCTGGATCAGCAATTTGATCCGTCATTTGCACATGCCAATTCTGTGTCTGCGTTGTCGCCGGGTCCTTACCACATGCCAATGTCACCACCAGCGAATGTAACCTTAATGCAAACACCCAAGCCTCATGATATCATAAGCTCACTAAGAACAACTCAAAACAACATTGTGAACTCACCTCCATCATTGCTGTCCAACCTAGTGTCTGCAAATGTGAACACAGCAGGGAACATGAATGATGTATTGGCAGATGACAGTGTATTGAGAGAGGAGAGTAACACAAACACATCCAACCACACGATAAACAAGCACATGAACAAGACTTTCTTGGCAAAGTCGCATGCGAGACCCAACACTGTACCATTAAAAAACAACACCACTGAATGGAAGTTTCAATTGAAGCAAAAGAACCTGACTCTTTCATCGGGAAACATCACCAACGAAAAGTTGGTAAGCCTATTGATAGAGCAGGCCAAACTTAACAATTTGAAAATCTCCATACACCAGCACATCCACAACCACTATGTGCCCATTCTTGACAACTCCGAGCAAGAAAACAACTCCAGTTTAACAACTCCGGAGAGCCCGGTGCACAAGCTGAGCAACAACTCGATCAGCAGCAGCAACTCGTCAAACAATTTTGGAAACAGGATCGTGAAGGACATGAATGAGATAGGTGGATACAGAACAAGACACTTCAAGCATCTTGACAGCGTGAAGGTGCCCAAACTGGGAAGCAGCACAGGAGTCAAGAGAAAGGGCAGTGTGAGTGGAAGCAGTCCACGAAGAAACGGGAGTGTGGACATGAGCGGAAAGTCTGTCCAGAGTGACAAACGACAAAAAAAGGGCCAGCAGCTGGGACTGAAAAGCACCACCACCAGCGAGGAAAGTGAAGAGAATGATTTCTTCAATACATTGATGAGCACCAATGGACAGAACACAAAAAATGAAAGCGAACAAGATGATTTATATTACCTGGGCTTCAATCCGTCATAAAGAGTGACATGTGGTGTAAAGTTGAAAATATGAGATGCTTGTTTAAGTTGTATATAGTGTGAGTTTTTCCTTCTTTTTTGTTAGTAGAAGAATATTAGTCTTATTTCTTGGTGAAGAACTGAGAAATTGTTTTAGATTTTTCCTCAGCAACATAATCACATGAGTAGTTGACAAGTTTATCTCCCAGCGTCAAGTACCAGTCAAGATAGTACTTGACAGTGTTGTTTCCAAAGGACAATCTTGTTGTGTCTAGTTTGTACTGAGTGTTTGTATGTATGGTTGATAGCAGAGTGGATATAAGAACCAAATCCGTTGATATGTGTATAATTTTTCCAATAGTTATATTGACCATGATGTAGTTTAATGGTTATGCAGTTTGAGCTTGTGGTATTTGGTTTCTATGAACAGAAGGAAGTCTCTTGTGTGGTGAAAGCGTCTACATTAGTGAAATGAAGGAAAAAAGAAAATAAGAACTACGCCTCTCCAAAGAATTTGATCAGAATCACCAAAAAAAAAAACCCCCCATATAGAAAATTACAGATAAGAACATGTGACGGATGTAAGCACGTACCAGCAACAAAAGATAAAACCTAACCTAAAAATACATCTGTGTTATATAGAAGCAATAACTCTTTGGATTGAATGTATACTCTAGATCTATGGCTGTATCATTTAGATATACAGCTTAATTGTTATTTTGATGATGCTCATGGCAATCTTTTGTATTCACACACTAAGCCAGTGTCACATGCCCAGTCTGGCCCAGACACCACAGCAAAAAATCAAAAAGAATCCAAAAAAAAAAAAAGGAAAATTTTTTTTTTTCTCTTATTGAATTCGTTTCCTTACACTGTAATATTCATCATGAATGTATTTAGAAAAGCAGTCTTGATAAACCACAAAGATACCCACAAACAGATGATTAGAAACTTATTCAATGGCATTGCCAAGAGACAACCTTTAACCAGAGCAACCAAGAGATTCAATGCAAATGCTGTTGTTGCCAAGAAACCTATAACCATCAACAGAGACCTACCTGATCCTATAGCCAGAAAACAGAAGAACAAGCCTAGAAACTTTTTCATTGGAGCATTGTACATTGGTGGTATGTATGTAGGTGCTGAGCTGATCTTCAACAACGAAAGAACAGACAATCCAAGTGTGAACAATACGCTTCTGGAGCTCAGAAGAAACAAGAAGTTTAGAGATCTCTTGGGTAACAACATAAGACTGGACGGGACCATAGTCCCATGGATTTCGGGGACTCTGAACCAGGTGAAGGGTGATGTTGATATAAGCTTCTATGTCATTGGAAACAAGAACAAAAGAGCCAAGGTGTTCTTCAAGGCTGAAAAGAATGCTGATGAAATGAACTTCCGCATTGTGCACTGGTTCTTCTACTTGGAGGATGAACCTGATGTCAAGTATGACTTATATAACGGCGATGAAAGCAAAGTACCTATCTAGTTGCATAGCTATATATCAAAGTGCACATACAAAGAGGATAGCCCCCCTCATTCAATTTATAACGTGTAAATAAAAATTTCTTTTAAAAAAAAAAAAAAAAATGGGTTTCAAAGAGCTCTAGTTTTGTTTATTAAAGCTTGTAAAGTTTCATTGCTTATGTCGATATGTGTAGTTTTGAATAATCTTTTGCTTCGTTTTTTCACCATTATGCGACTTTTCAATAATTCCAAACTGTCCTCTGTCATTATTTTCTCGTATAGATTGTCAATTTTATTCAAATCTACTTCATTGTTTAGTTTTAGAGACCTTTCCTTGGTTTTTGTTTTCTCTCTTTCAAAACAAACATGAGTGTTTTTGATGTCTTGCAGAAACTCCTTCATAACTTGCATCAAGGTTGCCTCGTTGTTGTCAAACTCTATGCACTGGAAACCAGTCATAATCTGTGTATTGCAATTGTTCAAGGGTTTGGTGAACACTTTGAACTTGTTAATTATGTTGACGTGCACTTTGTTTATGCTCGCAGTCTGATACTCATATAAAAGCTCGTTGTATGTTTCCATTAGATGGTAATACTTCTCAAATAAAGGAAAAATCTTTCTTTTTGTCTTCATGAACTCCTTTTCAAAATATTTACTAAACTTGTCTCCCTCCAGAAGTTCATATCCTTTTGAATAATACGTCTCTAAGTTATTCAAAATGTATAGAGCCTTCTTGAAGCATGAATTGTTTTCCTTGATGATATCACTTTTAAAGTTGATGCATTTACTCAAAAACTCATTAATTCTGGAGTTGTCCTTTATACTCAAATAAACCAGATCAAGTATTGTATCTATTTTCACAATACTAGAGTCTATGCTTTTAGCATTCTTTTTATTGTTTGTTCGTCTACAGTTTTTTAATTTGACTAAATTATCAATACAATACAATTGATTGGCTTTTGAAACTTCATCACTAATCAAACTTACAATCTTCACAACAAAAGTTAGCAAAATATCTAAAGCTATTTTTTCTTCCATCATGACATTGTTGAAGTGAGCTAGGTCGTTCAAATTGCTTTTGAATATCTCCAAAACCTCCTCAAGCTCTTGCAACTGTAGCGTCACCAGACACTTGCTTTGATAATAACCTTGAAAATTGTTTAGATACTCTAGAAAATCAAATTCATCTTCAAGTTCATACTTGCTTAAACTCACTTGCAGCGCTTGTTTGAGATCAACCTTGAAGGAATTAAAGTTTATGGCTTCAGCCTCCCAGCTTTTTCCACACTCTAGGAAAATATTAATTAGTTCTTGGTATTGGTAATATTTCCAGTTGGTTTTTTTCAAGACTTCGAAAACTTTGTGATTATGTATTCCGTGAGTATTTCTTGTAAGATACTTGTCTTTTTTAGTGTAAGAGTTGACCTGATTTGTAGAGGAGTTTGTATCTGATTTAATTATATGCTTATCATGACTTGTAAAATTGGTTTTTAGAGTGTTTTGAACAAGAGGATCTATACTGACAGTTAGCCCTTCTTTCAGGCAATCATTCAATATGTTTGTGGGCAATGTATTTTTATTTGTATATTGATTGAAATATATAGATGTTATTATCTTAGGTGTTGATTTTTCAATTAGCTTCCAATAAAACTTTTTGTACTTACTTGTAATCTTCTTGTCATTAATGTTTATGCTTGATAATATTGGTAAAGGGAACGGTGGCGGCGGTGGCGGTAATGCTGCTTTCATAAAGCCTTTAGTATTTAAGTTTGGTTCAAAACATACTTTTTGATCAACCCCGATGTCTTTACTCATGACTGACGAGAGCAGAGTTTACTATAGTATCTTGAGTTGGTACATTATGTCTTAATTTACCATATAGTAAAGTAACAGTAATGATTGAATGCAATACTAACAAATTAATGTTTTGCTATATTTCTCTCTCTTTTTGTTTTTTATATTTTTTTTTGGAATTGATTAAACATTGTGCCCATCACGAAGAAATCTTATCAAAAAAAAGAAAAAAAAAAAAAAAAGACAACGATGTACATCATATATATGTCCACTATCGACTAGGCTCTTAACGAAGCAGATCTGGGTTCACGCTTGAACACAAGCAAAGGAACACCGCACACAAAGCCATTCAACCATCCCTTTATTATGGTCATGTTGACAATAACCAAAACAGGTCTAACAGCATGGATCAACCCACTGAGGAAATGCTTTGGGTAGTGGTGTTTCAAGACGGATATGTTGATCAGGACCTCGCTAAGGTCTATCGAGGTGTTCACATGATCAAAAACACTGAGAACCTTCTGTGCAGTTGATATAAGCATCTGCGTCAACTTCACCAGCGTGGCCTGCTCAAGGTGGCATATTATGTACAACTGGTCCTTAGGCTTCAAAATTGTTGTGATCACATATGCTATGGTTTCCAAGGAGCCGTCGGTCTGAAGAATGTATGTCTTTGGCAGCTCATCAGTTTCCACTGACTTGTGAAAAAAGGCAGTTGTGTCATTTTTTTCATCACCGAGAACTAATGTCAGCTTTTCACATGTATTGTCACAAAACATTTTATGGTCAATTTCCTCCAAAAGTTGCGGTTCCAACTGGTTGTTGTAGTCTTGTTTGTACTTATTAATCCATTCTTTGCAACTATCCAATAGACTTCTAAAGGACATGTCTGTGTTTGGCATCACTAAATCGGTAAAGTTGTACTTTAGCTGGTTGTTGAAAATATCATCGTTTGCATCCAGGATTTTTTCCTCATCCGACGAATAGGTTAAGTGATTTTCTCTTTTACTCTTTTTTTTTGATAGTGGCGGCACGCCATGATCAATGGAGTACTCTGAAAGACTGTCTGTGTAACTGTCGTAGCTATGTTCACTGTCATCACTGTCATAGTCACTGTCAACATCTGAGTGAATGATTCTGATTCTTTCGGTATACGGGTTCTTGTTTAGGATGGAGTACTTTAAGTCCGACCTCAAATTGGAGTCATATATCGATCTGCTCTCAGAGGTTCTATTAGATATAGATGAAGTGGTGTCATAGTCAGAATTGTCTGTGTCTAGAGTGTTATTTGTGCTTGATCTTCTGCTTTTGGATCTTGATCTTAGGGATTGATTAGCCGCGCTTCTACTTGTCACTCTGCTTAAAGATCTTCTAGAGTAAATGGCATTGTTGTTGAGGGCGGGAAACAGCATGTTGCTATCAATGGTGTTATTGGGGTTGCTGCTGTGACTCACAGAGTTGCTTAAATCCAGCGAGATCTTAGGAGCTCTCCCTCTTCCATCTTTGTTAGACATTATGTAGGCTTAAATATCAAATGAGAATTTGTATAGGTAAATATAAAAGAAAAAAGAAGCTAATGTGTGTTTATAAAGTTCTACCAGTGTGTCTGTTAGAACGTATGCTTACCTTGATATAATGATTACTTTGGAGTATAGTTTTGATATATACTTTTTGTAATTGATTGCCCTGTTGCAATGTTTATTCCAATCTTGATACCCATTTTAAAAACCTTTTGAAAAGTCACAGGGAGCGGGAAAAAGGAAAGCAAAAAAAAAAAAAAAAAAAAAACTAAGGGGAAAAAAAAACAACACTGCGGAAGATATTTGCGTTGAAACACGACATCAGATTCTCAAGGCACTGAGTAATCTCCAAGTACACAGCCACACACGGTTACTTTCGACTCTTGATAACAATCCCCCATAGAAAAATTTATACACAATGACAGCAAAGTCCTCTTTCAAGCTGAGTGTCTTGATGTTTCAGCTCAATGCTAACAACTCTGTGAAGCTCACCAACATCAGAAGCAAAATCAACAACATTCTAGAGTCAAACAAGTTCAACTTCAAATCAGCAAACACCAACAAGCTTATAGTGTTTCCTGAGCTTGCCTACCACAGATACCTCTTTGACTCGAGCAAGGATGTCGAACAGTTTCTTCAAAGTAACACTGAGGAAAACAATATGATTGATTACTTCAAGTCTCTAAGTAAGAAATACAACTCTTATGTGATTTCGGGGTTCATTGAAAGAGACGCGTCGGCTAAAGACAAGTTCTACAACTCAAGTATATGTGTTTACAAGGACGATATCATCAAGATTCACAGAAAGAAGCATCTTTATTACACTGATGAGAAGTGGACTGAAGAATCCACACAAGATTTCTCAACCTTTGAGATGAAATTGACAAACGAAAAAGAGGTGAAGCCGATAATTTGCTCAATGGGGATTTGCATGGACGTAAACCCTTACAAGTTCATTGCTCCCTTTGACAAGTATGAGTTCTCATCTTTTTGTGCAAAGGAAGATGTCGATATTGTAGTGTGTCCAACAGCATGGACGACATCGTGTTCAGTTTTGCAAAACGAAACGGAGATAGAGCACAAAAAAAGGTATCTGAGCCTATTGGCAAAAATGAAGCCCAGCTTAGAGAATCCGAATTTAGTTGATGACAGGGAGATCCTCCATGTGAACTCCTTGATGAATGACAAAGCATACACAACCACGGAATTCTTGTATAGACCAGATATACAAACAATTAACTATTGGTACAGCAGATTCAAACCGATGCATGGCTCGAAAAAAAAGTATGTGCTGTTCTGTGACAAGGCGGGGATTGAAGGCAACTCAGTTCTCTACAACGGTAGCAGCACATGCATCGAGATGAATGACGGAAACCCAATGGTGAAGGGGTGCCTAACTACAGGAGACGAGTCTGTGTTGAGCTGTGAACTAGAATTCTGAGAATCAGTCACCTCGGCACACCTTTGTGAAGGATATTTCTTCTTTGTAAAGTTTTTATTCTGATGTCGGCAAACGTCTCCGACAGACGAAGTCAGCATTTTGCGGGAAAAAAAAAAGAGTGTGATTTCACGATGATTTCATTGAAAAAAATTCAGAATCACGGCAACAGGATCCATCACGAAGCAGCTAAAGGGGATATTGCTAAATCTTACTTTTAAAAAAAAATTTTAAAATACTTCTCTCATTTTATTTGAAAAACTTCTTGTTATATAATATGACTTATCGGTATCCTTTTCTTCTTTAAGATATATAGTATTCATTGTCAATGGATTCACCCTGTAATGATTACATTACATTTTTAAGGAAAGATTGTTTTTTGGGATTCGAGTAACCAGATAAAACATACAAGGATATACCACTATACTCGAAATCCATCACAGTATTTTTTCAAAATAAAACATGCCCCAATACATTCAAAAGCATCAAATCAATACTGACCTGGAAAAGGTTATTATCATTGGTTCTGGTGGGTTAGCCATTGGCCAAGCTGGAGAGTTTGACTACTCTGGTTCCCAAGCCATCAAAGCCCTAAAGGAAGAAAACATCGAAGTTGTTCTAGTCAATCCAAACATCGCCACAAACCAAACCTCGGAAACATTGGCCGACAAGATCTACTATTTGCCTGTAACTCTGGAGTACGTTTCATACATAATCCAAAAGGAACAACCACAAGGTATATTGCTGACATTTGGTGGTCAAACAGCTTTGAACTGCGGGATCGCCCTTGAAAAGTCAGGTGTACTGGCCAAGTTCAACGTCAAGGTCTTGGGTACTCCTATTGCCACTCTAGAGACTTCCGAAGACAGAGAAATGTTTGCTGATGCCCTGAAGGAAATCAACATTCCTATTGCGGAGTCCGTTGCATGCTCCACCCTAGAAGAGGCTGTTTCTGCTGTTGAACAAATTGGATTTCCTGTCATTGTCAGATCGGCCTTTGCCTTGGGTGGATTGGGCTCAGGGTTTGCTTATAATCTAGACCAATTGAATGGCCTTGTGACCAGAGCCCTGTCCTTGTCTCCTCAAGTTTTGGTTGAAAAGTCCATGAGAGGCTGGAAGGAAGTTGAGTATGAGGTTGTTAGAGATTCCACTGGCAATTGTATCACAGTTTGTAATATGGAAAACTTTGATCCATTGGGTGTCCACACTGGTGATTCTATTGTTGTTGCTCCTTCACAGACTCTTTCAGATGAAGAGTTCCACATGTTGAGAAGTGCCGCCATCAAGATTATCAACCACTTGGGTGTTGTTGGTGAGTGTAATGTACAATATGCTTTATCTCCTGATTCCTTGGACTACTGTGTCATTGAAGTCAACGCCAGATTATCCAGATCTTCAGCATTAGCCTCCAAGGCCACCGGTTATCCATTAGCCTACACAGCTGCCAAAATCGCTTTAGGATACACACTACCTCAGTTGCCAAATCCTATTACAAAGACCACGGTTGCTAACTTTGAACCTTCCTTGGACTACACTGTCATTAAGGTTCCCAAATGGGACCTGAGAAAATTTCAACACGTTCAAACTGATATTGGCTCTGCCATGAAGTCTGTTGGTGAAGTCATGTCCATTGGTAGATCCTTTGAAGAGGCTTTCCAAAAGGCCTTAAGAGAGGTTGATCCATCTCTGTTAGGTTTCCAAGGCTCTAGAGAGTTTGAAGATAAAAAGGTTCTTGATGATGTATTGGCAAATCCTACAGATAAAAGATGGATGGCTGTTGGACAGGCTCTTATTCACGAAAACTACACTGTTGACCAAGTCCATGAGCTAAGTAGAATAGATAAGTGGTTTTTGCACAAATGTCAAAACATTGCCAAGATGCAAAATTACCTACAGACATTCAGCAGTGCTAAGGAAATTGACTCTGTCACATTATTGAAGGCCAAGAAGATTGGGTTTTCCGACAAACAAATTGGATTATTCACCAGCACTCCAGAACTAGAGGTCAGAAAATTGAGATTGGAATACGGATTTCATCCATGGGTTAAAAGAATTGATACCCTGGCCGCAGAAGTTCCAGCCTCCACAAAC
The DNA here is from genome assembly GCA_030567275.1 of Hanseniaspora lachancei. Taxonomy (NCBI): domain Eukaryota; kingdom Fungi; phylum Ascomycota; class Saccharomycetes; order Saccharomycodales; family Saccharomycodaceae; genus Hanseniaspora; species Hanseniaspora lachancei. Next base: position 1,704 of record JAJLRX010000257.1, on the reverse strand, counting down.
TACTTGTACATGACTTACAATGCCTCTTTCCACGATGTAGAGTTCAATGAAAATCCATATGTGGTCTTGGGATCAGGTGTTTATAGAATAGGGTCATCTGTTGAGTTTGATTGGTGTGCTGTCAACACTGTTAAGTCTTTAAGAAATAGAGGCGAAAAGGTCACAATGATCAACTACAATCCTGAAACAGTCTCAACGGACTTTGATGAAGTTGATAGATTATACTTTGAAGAACTGTCCTTGGAAAGATGCTTGGACATCATTGACTTAGAACATCCTCAAGGTACCATTATTTCCATGGGTGGTCAACTACCTCAAAACATTGCTCTACCATTGTTCAACCAGGGTGTCAAGATCATGGGCACATCTCCAAGGGACATTGACAATGCCGAAAACAGACACATGTTCTCCACTATCTTAGACTCCATAGGTGTTGATCAACCATTATGGAAGGAATTGTCAACATTGCAGGAAGCTTCTGAATTTGCTGAGGGCAACTACCCTGTTCTGATAAGACCTTCCTATGTTCTATCTGGTGCTGCCATGGCTGTTGTTGACAACGCTGAGGAACTGCATGAAAAGCTGGAGGTTGCTGCTGACGTTTCTCCAGAGCATCCTGTTGTCATGTCCAAGTTCCATTTGGACTCCAGAGAATTGGATATTGACTCTGTTGCCTGTGATGGAGAGCTTATTGCATATGCTGTTTCTGAACATCTGGAAGATGCCGGTGTTCACTCCGGTGATGCCTCTCTGGTCCTCCCTCCTCAAAACACCACCAAGGAGGAAGTCTCGAAGCTGAAGGTCATTGCTGAAAAGGTTGCTAAGGCCTGGTCCATCACAGGCCCATTCAACATGCAAATTTTAATATTGCCTAATGGCGACATCAAGGTCATTGAATGTAACATCAGAGCTTCCAGATCCTTGCCATTTGTCTCCAAGGTTTTAGGCTGTAACTTTGTTGATTTGGCTGTCTCTGCTTTCTTCAAAGATCATGAAAAGATCAGTGAGTTCAAAGCCAAATACGGCGACGATTTGATGCTAGGAAAGGACTATGACTATGTTGCTGTCAAGTCTCCCCAATTCTCATTTAACAGATTGGCAGGTGCTGATCCCTTCCTTTCCGTTGAAATGGCCTCTACAGGTGAGGTTTGTTCTTTAGGGAAAAGCTTAAAGGATGCCTATTGGGCTTCCATCCAATCCACCATGAACTTCAAGGTGCCTATCAGCACTGATTCTGACAAGAAATTGAGTATTCTATTTGGTGGTAACTTGCCTCAATTGGAGGAAGTTTATAAAGTGTTTGAAAGCATTGGGAAGTACAGACTGTTTGCTACTGATAAGGAAACATGCCAAAGACTGGGTGCATCTGCAGAGCTTTTGGAGTTCCCTGAAGACACCACTGACAAGAAAGCATTGAGAAAACTATATGAGGAAAATAACGTTAGTTGTGTTGTGAACTTGTCTCATGCAAGAGCCAAGAGCACAGATGACTTGGATTACTTGATGAGAAGAAACTCCATTGATTTTGGACTGTGCTTGTTTAATGAACCAAACACCTCTTTGCTATTTGCTCAAAGTTTGAAGGAGAAGTACATTGAAAAATTATCATTATTATCTGAAGGAATAAACTTCAGCTCTATTCCTGAAGAAGTTAGATCCTGGGACGAATTTGTTGATTTAAAGTGAGGGTTTTGTATGTATTGA